>SNQJ01S0026417.1:92217-105643 GCA_010110895.2 Picea sitchensis | reverse complement strand
GGCAGGTGATAAAGACAGCAGGAGGAGCACCACAGGGTATGTTTTTACTATAGGTGGAACAATAGTAAGTTGGATTTCAAAACTGCAAAAGGTTTTTGCACTTTCAACAACAGAGGCAAAGTATGTATTTGCTATAGAGGCTAGTAAAGAGATGATTTGGTTACAAAGGTTTATGGAGGAATTGGGAAAGAAGCAGGAGAATAGCAGGTTGTATTGTGACAGTCAGAGTGCAATTCATCTTGCAAGGAACTCAACCTTCCATTCAAAGACTAAGCATATATAGTTGACGTACCGCTTCATACAATCCACCTTGGAAGATGGACATTTGAAGTTAGAAAAGATACACACTAACCAGAATCCTCCAGACATGTTAACAAAGGGAGTAACTAGAGAGAAACTGAGTTCCTTCTCAGTTTCAGTTGATCTTCAAGAATGAATATGAAGATGAGAAATTTTCCAAGTCCAAGAAGGTTCAGAGTCCAACATATACAACAACGGTGGAGTTGTTGAGATCATTCTCTAAGTGGGAGATTGTTGGTTGTGGAGCCTAATTATGTTCCTGATTCAAAGGTCCTTGCTTTCAACCATGTTTATACCCCATGAAGACTTTACACCCCAGAAGTATGTACAGTCTTCTACGTGGGGGAGTGCAGAGGGGGGATACCCCCTCTGCAGGGTCTGGGGGGCCTATCCCCATGACTGGGGAGTTCGGGGATGAAGCCCCCAAAGGAAAAATTGCCTTGTAAATGTATATTGTAATCTCATTCTAAATCTGGACCGTTCATTATAAGGTCGCGGATCTAACGGTAGAAATTATGTTAGGGTTTTTTTCCCTAGAAGGCAACCCTCTGTTATGAGGGAAATGTATTGCGGCTAAGCATTATGGCGAGTATTTTATTCTGAGAGAGGAGACTGTGAGAGAAAGAAGAGGAATTTACAACAAGTTTTGTTATAGGTTGTATCCCTTCATTTGTTGGATAATAATAAAGGAAGGACCTGGAAATTTCTCTGGTGGACGTAGCCCACACTGGGTGAACCACGTAAATTTGTGTCTCTATTGTATTGTGTATCTTCTGTGTTTTTTTTTGGCATTTGTCTTATTTTATTGCTCTTCGGTCCTATTTTTCTAACAGATGGAAGAGGTGTTGGCTTTTCAAGGCCTCAAACATCCAAACCCTAAGGATAAACTTGCTAGAGTGTAAGAAATTTTAGGCTCTAGCAAAATCTCCCTTCCTTAGACTATTGAAAGATACTTGAAGCAACAATTGACTAGATAATGACTTCTAAAGTGCTAGTATTTAGGGATCTACAAGTTTACCTAGGTCAAAATATTCTTAGCAAAGTTTAGAAAAATGAAGAGTAAAGAATTATCAAGTTAAATCCTTTACTCCCAGGGTTTGTCAAACAAGCAATTTCATAATCTTTAACATGAATAAGCAAATTTACCATAAAAAATTCAAATAAAATGAAGAATTGCATATTTACTTACTTCACTAAGAATAATCAAGCCATAAAACCCTAGAATTCCAAGTAATTCACCAAGAAATGATCCAAGTTGAAAAAATTAGCCTCCAAGAGAAAGTGTGCCTAGAATTCCAGCCAAAAACCCCAAAAAGGGTGCAAATTTCAGACCACGCTACTTGTGTGATGAGTAATGATGAAAAAATGAGAGTATTTTCTCTCTATTTATACAATATCAATGACCTTTAATTAAAATTAGGTCATAAAAAGGTCGACCTGGACAAATTACACCAAAAATATAGTTTTTACATAAATTAAAGTAATTAACCCCTGAAATCATCTCCAAGGGTGATGTTGAGCCCCTAGGGTAGAACGTTAGGCCCCACATGCAAAACTCTTGGCCTCAAAAGGCCTTGAATGCTGGCACATGTGCCAACTAGCACACAAATGCCCTCATAAATGAAAACTCTAACTGTGGATGACATCTAGGGTCACAAAGGTGACATCATGGGCTCCCAACGGTGAACGTCTGGGTGGAAAGGCAAGATCCCCGTTGGTCTAGGTCTGCCAGAGTGTTCGTGGTGTAACGACCTTATTTCTTCCTAGTGCAAGGCTCTGTTGTCTCTCTGCCCTTGGTTGGGATCACAACATCCATTTGTGGGCTTTTAGCCTCAAGGAGGTTCAAACTAATCATTTCCCCATATGTACCTGTCCACTAGGCAAAGTCCTACAACAACAACACGTACGCCCTCCAGGGGTTTATAGGTCACAGGGATCATAGAAATGTCAATAACATATAACAATCAAATTAACCAAACATGTGCATCAAACCCCCCTTTACCCAAACAAATGCTCAAAGACGTTATGTAGTTTAACAAGTCAGGTTTGGAGAAGGTCTCAGGGTGTCCTATTGGGCTAATATTCCTCAAGTTTGAGGTGCTTCCCAGGTGAGAATCAATATAGGTCATGTAAGTGTGTGTGAGGTGGCATGGGGTTAGTTTATGGGCATGGGTGCAGTGATAATAGGGAAATTTAGGTCTTACATGTGGGTGCCTTTGTAGAGGGTGTGTTGCACCTTCTCATAGATGTCATTCTTTCCTAGCCCATTCAATGCCTTTTAGTCTTTTATTTTATGCTTTAAGGGAATATCTGAGGGACACTGTCCTGGATTGGTGACTAGAGGTGACAGTGTCACGTACAGGCATTTCACAAAGGTGAGAAGGTTGGCTCGTGATAAGGCCCCCTTTCTCTTGGCTATGCCACCAAGAGCCACTACCCCGGTTTGGTGACCAGATAGATGGTAGTTTCATACCGCTACATTCCCATGGTCATAATACATTGGCTCATGATGAGACCTCCCATCCACCAACTAATACCTTGAGTGTTTATCATATTACGGGTTCTCTTTTCTTACTGAGAAGCATTTCACTACTTTCTCGAGAATCTTTGGGAGAAGCATCTCAAAGGTTTTATTTTGGATTTTAACTCTTTCCAACTACTTTTACCCTCTGGACCTTTAGCCCCTTCTTCCTACAATTCAAGGTACAACCCTTCCTAGTGTGGAAAACCCAATACCCGAACAAAGGTAGGGGAAAATGAGAGGAGTAAAGACAGAAAGTGGTAAGTATGGAGGGAATGGACAATGACCTTTGATAGACCCACCTAGTGGAAACCCATCCTAAAGGGATATCAACTTACTAAGGCATCATGTCACCCTTCTAGGTATGAACAAGTTAAAGAGCATAATTTCCAAGCAAACATTATGAAATGAAGGATAATTCAGTGCCACATATTCAAGTTCTTCAATAATCAGAGTGACACATACCATGATACCTGGACTCATTACCTCATGGATAAAGAGTTATTGTTGCTTTAGGACCTGGCTGGTTGGATGGATATTGTTGTTGTTGATAGATGGGATTCACTGAAGAAAAGAGGGCCCCTCCAGGGCCATTCTCAATTCATTCGGCTCTCAGCACTCCATGTCTAGGACGTGTGGGCTTCGAGGCATGATCTCCTTAGTTATCCCTAGGATAGGGGATAACATATGGCTCCAAATTGGGACATGTTCTCACCGTAGAGCGCATGAGAACCTCAACATATGTGGTATGACCTGTATCTGCTAGATCTCAACAAAATACATCAGTAATCCTTAGGGTGGTGATATCACCCCTCACTCATATATGGTATAAAATGAAGATAAACATGCATATATATATAATGAAGGAATACAAAAATGAAACTATAACTATGCTAACATGATATGCAGATGGTATATACAATGGATGAAAATTCCTACATACCTCTACTTACCTGTTGGTTGAATGCTAGGTGTAGTCAAATAACCAGTGAAACCATCCTAGAAATATCTCATAATACATGCCTATGTGCTTCATCATGAACCAAAACAATGACAAGTCAAGAACAAAAATAACATGAGTTAGAATATGTATCACATCATTGGAAATCATAAAGTCTGGCTAATGGAGGCGAGAGGGAGGGATAAAATTATGCCAATTCACACTTCTACAAAAGTGATAAATCCATCTTAGAAAGGGATCGTGAAAAATCAAAGGCTCAAAGGACAGAATCAAAGATTCTGAAGGTTGGGTACCTTGGATGTCTTCACATCCTGAGTTCTGGGAAGAGACTAGTAATAACCTAGAGGGTGATTGACAATTTTTCAAGGGAAGGTTGAAATACCAAGATAATAAACTTCTTCTTAGGGTATTCAACCTACTCTTGAATTCTAAAAGTATGATCTGCCTCGGAGAAAATTCACGACAAGGGACATGTTTCCCAACTACACCCTTAGTGACATAGTGAGGTAAAGTAATAAAAAGGGGTTGGAGAACCTTGTCACAAGTACCCTGCTTTGGGCAAGAAATGTCATCACATCTACCAATATCTGAGCACAATAGTGGTTGATAATCTTCTTCATAGAATAAATCCAAGTGATCAAATGAATACTCATCAAAATCCTCAAGGTGTGACTAAAAATCATCAAGAGAGTATTGCACTGGGTCATCCTTGGGTGCTTGGAAAACTTTTGTAATTATATCATCATCTTGTTTCCAAACGTCAAAATTATTAGGAAGATCATATGATTTTTGTAAAGGCAACATTCGAAGATATCCTTCCATATCATAAATAGGATCCTCATATGAAACAATCACATCCCACTTACATCTCCCAACATGTATGAACTCATCAATATTGTCAACCATGTCACAACCTTTGTCATAACATGAAGGATTTAAAGCACCCAAGGGCTCCTCTAATACTTCTTCACTTTCCAAATCATAAAATAAAGCATCATCAAAATCTTGGAAAGGGAAATAACTTATTGTGTTAACTTCTTGTTGTGCAGGAGCGCCAATGGCTTGGATGACTTCATCAAATGGAAGAGGGTCCAGTACATCATCCCCAAGAATTGTCTCTTTAATCATCTTTTCTCCTTCATCAAAAAATGAAGGGCCTGGCTCTTCCAAGGGTTCCTTTACTTCTTCGCCTTCTGAATCATAGAACAAAGTGTCATCAAAAACTTGGAAGGGAAAATGACTAACCTCATCCTCTTATTTCTGTGTAGGAGGAATAGGATCTCAGATGGCTTCATCATAGGGAGGAGAACACATTAATACTTCATCATCATGTTTGATATCTTCAATCTCTCGCTCTTTAACCAAGTCTTCATCATCCTCGGTAGAATCACGAGTAAATTCTTTCTCTTCCTCATGGGATTGGAAACCTTCATTTGGATCCTACTCCTCAACCTCTTGTTGGTCGATGACTTGTTCCCTTATTTCCTAGAATTTACTAACAAAATTTTCAAGGAAAACTAATCTTTCCAAACTAAGAGCATCTGGGGTATCTTTGGGGTCATCAACCTTAGTTTTTGGAGTAAAAAGGTGTTATCTCTTGAACAAGGAGATATTTTCATCAATTTGTATAGCCATAGAATAATATTCTTGGATTGATCTTGGCCCTTTTTTACTGAGGAGAAACCCTAAATGCACTAAGAGTGCATTGGTATAGAGGTAAGTGAGGTACTTGTCTTCAGGATGATGGCTTCTAGGAATTTGGTGTAGAAAATTATCAAACCTAGTATGGAATGCCTTGATAGTCTCATTTTGAGTTTGTTTCATGTATTCAAGTCTTTTTATTAGCATGTGGATATATTCTATTTTAATATTCCATATTTTGAGAAAGGTTTCTTTTAATTGGTCCATAGATGTAATGATGGCATCAAGGAGACAGAAATACCATTTCCTAGCATTTCCATGAAGAGTGCTAGAGAAAAGTTCCATCACCAAATCTTCAGCATCATCATTGATAAGGTGGCGTTGAAAAAAATCCAAAAATTTATCCATGTGATCTTCGGATATAACCCCATCATTATTTTTGAATCAAGGGAGCCATTTTTCATACCTTGGAGGCATATGTCGAGGGTAACCTGGAATTTTACTCATATCCAAAAGTTTAAAATTACGTGGGTCCCACAAAGAAACCATGGTTGGATTTGTCATTTGTGGAGTCATCGGATAATCTTTGTAGGTATCATCAAAGGTAAAAGAGGGAATCACCCTCAGTGGAGTCACCAGGTAAAATTTTTAAAGGCTTTCGATAAAGGCTTACCGAAAAAATGTCACTGAGGAATATTGACTCAATGTTCCCTGACAACGGTGCCAAAAATGTTATCGCACAATATGTACTTTCCCAAAGCCCAAGGCAGGTGGATGCAATATTGGCATAAAAGGGAATGACCTATCATTGTCACCTTAATAGGAAACCCATTTCTATTTAGGAGTATGTCACAGTACCCCAGGAGAGACATCCCCAGTGACCTGAGGGTTTGAGAAGGCCAACGTAAAAGATACAAGAAATTCCCCCCACCCCATCTCATAGGTCACTCAAGTCAAAGGTTATTTTTGTCTTATAGAGATGAAGCATAAAGTTAAATATGGTGTACCTACCCAGAATAAGAAAACAAGTAGAAAAAGTGGCAACTTACAAGTACCAAATGATGTTAGTGCTTCATAAGACCATGAACCTTTAAAAAATAAGTAAGATGATATAAAATTGCAGAAAAGTAATTATTTACAACAAAAGTAATTATTTTTTAAAAACTACAATAATTATGCCTTGAATTTGCTTGAAAAAGACAAGGAAATATAACTTTGAATTGGAAAAATGATAACTACTTGTGAGAAGAAAAATTGGCAATGTCTAATCCACTTTTAATGTCACTTTTGGGATAAATTTGTTGTTGTTTGATGGTTGTATAAATCTTTTGCAACAAAATCAAGTTAGTCAATGAATTAGTCTAGTTTAAGATTAGTAGAAGTTGGTAAATGTTTCAAGGAAGATGGTTTGAGAGTCATTTTGATCAATCAATCACTATAGTGAGTAGACTAATGCCTTTATAGGGTGATGGAGTCTATATATGAAGATTTTCTCTTGGAATAAATGACACAATGGTTATATTTACCTAGGGATAAGAGATGGATGGAAGAGGTGTTGTCTCTTCAAGGCCTCAAACATCCAAACTTTAAGGATAAACTTGCTAGAGTGTAAGAAACTTTAGGGTCTAGCAAAATATCCCTTCCTTAGACTATTGAAATATACTTGAAGCAACAATTGACTAGATAATGAATTCTAAAGTGCTAGTATTTAGGGCTCTAGAAGTTTACCTAGGTCAAAATATTCTTAGCAAATTTTAGCAAAATGAAGAGTAAATAAGTAACAAGTTAAGTCCTTTACTCCTAGGGTTTGTCAAGCAAGCAATTCCATAATCTTTAACATGAATAAGAAAATTTACCATAAACCATTCAAATAAAATGAAGAAATGTGTATTTACTTACTTCACCAAGAATAATCAAGCCATAAAACCCTATAATGCCAAGTAACTTCACCAAGAAATTATCCAAGTTGCAAAATTTAGCCTCCGAGAGAAAGTGTGCCTAGAATTTTATCCAATAAACCCAAAAAAGGGCACAAATTTCATACCACACTACTTGTGTGATGAGTGGTGATGAAAAAATGAGAGTATTTTCTCTCTATTTATACAATATCAATGACCTTTAATTAAAATTATGTCATAAAAAGGTCAGCCTAGCCAAATTACATCAAAAATCTAGTTTTTACATAAATGAAATTAATTAACCCTTGAAATCATCCCCAAGGGTGACATCATGCCCTTCTAGGGTGACGTTGAGCCCCTAGGGTAGAATGTTAGGCCCCACATACAAAGTGTTTGGCCTCAAAAGGCCCTAACTATTGCCACACGTGCCAACTAGAACACAATTTCCCTCATAAATGAAAACCCTGATTATGCATGACGTCTAGGGTCACAAACATGACGTCATGTGATCCCAAAGGTCAACGTACAGGTGGAAAGGAAATATCCCCTTGGGTCTAGATCTACTAGGGTGTCCCTGGTGCAACGCCCTTCTTTCTTCCTGGTGCAATTCTCTGATGTCTCTTTGCCCTTGGTTGGGGTCGCAACATCCATCTATGGGATTGCATCCCCATGGAGGTCTAAACTAATCATTTCCCCATATGTATCTATCCACCGGGAAAAGACCTGAAACAACAACAAGTATTCCCTCTAGGGGTTCATAAATCACATGGATCATAGCAATGTCAATCACATCTAATAATCAAATTACCCAAACATGTGCATCAAACCCCCCTTTACCCAGACAAATGCTCAAAGAGGTTATGCAGTTTAACAAGTCAAGTTTGGAGAGGGTATCAGGGTGTCTTATTGGGATAATCTTCCTCAAGTTGGGTTGTTTCCTAGGTAAGAACCAATCTAGGTCATGTAATAGTATGTGAGGTGTCATGGGGTTAGTGTCTGGGCATGGTTGTAGTGATAACAAGGAAATGTATGTCTTACCTGTGGGTGCCTTTGTAGAGGGCGAGTTGCACCTTTCCATAGATGCCATTTTTTCCTATCCCATTCAATGCCTTTTATTCTTTTCTTTTATGCTTCAAGGGAAGAGCTTAGGGACGCTTTCCTGNTATAAGTGACAGCATTACCCACAGGCATTTCACGGAGATGAGAAGGCTCGCTCATGATGATACCCCTTTCTCTTGGCTATGCCACCAAGAGCCATTACCCTGGTTTGGTGACCAGATAGAAGGTAGTGTCATACTGATACATGCCCATGGTCATAATAGGTCGGCTCACGATGAGACCTCTCATCCACAAGCTAATAACTTGAGTGTTTATTATCTTACGGGTTCCCTTTCCTTACATAGAATCCTTTCAATGATTTCTCGAGAATCCCTAGGTGAAGCATATCAAACGTTTTATTTTGTCTTTAAAATATTGCCAACTACTTTTACCCTCTAGGCCTTTATCCCCTTCTTCCCACAAGGCAAGGTACAACCCTTCCTATTGTGGCAAACCCAATACCTGAACAAAGGTAGGGAAAAATGAGAGGAGTAAATATGGAAAGTGGTAAGTATGGAGGGAATGGAAGATGGCCTTTCATAGACCAACCCAATGGAAACCCATCCTAAAGGGAGATCAACTTACTAGGGCACCATGTCACCCTTCCAGGTATGAACAAGTTGAAGAGCATAATTTCCAAGAAAATGTTATGAAATGAAGGATAATTCAGTGCAACATATTCAAGTGCTTCAATAATCAGAGTGACGCATACCATGGTACCCAAACTCATTACCTCATGGAGGAAGACTTATTGTTTCTTTAGGACCAGGCTGGTGGGATGGATACTGCTGCTACTAATAGATGGGATGCACTGAAGAAAAGAGGGGCCCTCCAGGGCTATCCTCAAGTCATCTGGCTCTCAACACTCCATGTCTAGAACCTGTGGGATTTGAGACATAATCTCCTTATTTATCCCTAGGATAGAGGATAGCAAGGACCATCAGGTGAACGTTCGATCATAGATGTGGCGTTTTTANGATTAGCATGTCTATGTGGTTGCAATTTACACTTATCAATAGTCTGAGGGGCCACATAACTCAAATTAGAACCAGGTTCAATTAAAATGGAAACTAGATGGTTGGAAATCATACCTTCCATCTCCACCACTAAATCTTGGTGGTTGGCTTGTTTATTATCCATGGCTGTACAAATCCGTGGCATACTCCTCACCACATCATTGATAGTGGTAGCTTCTTGGATGTTGTAAAATCTCCTACTGTTCTGCTGTCTATGTAGACAGTATCTCAGTAGATGTTCTTCTCCACAACCCCAACATTTCAAGGGTTCTTTTTTTTTGTTATTCGTCTTTCCTGGGGTTGATACAAAAGGTTTATTCCCACTCTGGGAGGGAAAATTATGTTGGTGCACACTTAGGGTAGGAAGGCTCATCCTTGAATCCTTCCTATTGTTATTAAATCTTGGGGATTTAAACCCCTTCTTCTTGAACCCCAAATTATTCTCCTTCTTCCAGTCCTCACGAGGTTCAGTCTGACACCCGAACTGTTCATAAAAATACCTTGCCTTCCAGATAGTGTCTTCTAAGGTCTTTGGCTCGTCAAACTCAATCCTGTTCTAGTAGGTTTGAGGTAACCCACTGATAAATCGTTTCACTTTTACCTTTTCCTCTTTTATTTAGGGTACATACCTCAACAACTCAAGGAATTTACTAACATATTCCTCTATGGTGAGTTGTCCCAGCTTGAGTTCATAGAACTCTTTAGTCTTCTCGTTGAAATATTTTTTTGAAAGATACTTCTTCTTGAAGTGTTTCTCAAACCGTTTCCATGATAGGTCCTCTTCATGGATTCCTTTTACATTCTTAAGGTCTTCCCACCAAATGGAAGCCTTTCCATTCAGGTTGAAGATGGCTATTTCAGCCTTCAAGTTTTCAGAGAAATCATGGACTCTGAAGTACTTCTTTAGTCCAAGAAGCCAGGCTTCTGCCTCTTCCCCTTTCTTAATCTCACCATTGAAAGAGGGTGATTTGGATTTCTTGAACTCTTCAGGGTCATGACTTTTGGAATGCTTTCGTTTCGTCCTTTTCCTTTGAGAATGTTAGCTAGTTTTACTACTAGAAGATCCCTCTGAGTCACCAGTTTCCTTTCTAGATGATTCTCCCGATGAGTGTCCCTTGTCTCCAGGTTGGACCTTCCTCGAGGTACTCCTCCTAGTATGGACACTTATGAGACCACGTTTTCATATCTTAGGTGGAATCCAACTCCTCTTTTTCTGTCATCAGTCCACATGACTGGTGGCAGGTCCATGCTACAACTGTCTCTGTATGTCAGATAAAATATGGAACAAGACTGCATTAATTTCCCTTTGCTTCTCTTTCTCTTTTATCAATTTATTGTTGTCGGCATTGCATCTCTATAATTCGGCCATGAGTCTCCTTACAGTTTCATCCAGATCCGGAGGAGTCTCTACCGCTCTCCTCTCGTCAGATTCTCCGTCTCTATTGTGGGATCCATCCTCCACTTCGTGGAGCTTCACCATCCTTTATGCTTTCAGTTTCCCATGGATGACTGACCGCTTGAGTGCTAACAAAACACTTTCTATTAGATAACAATATATTAGTTCATGAACAACACATAGCTCATATTTCTTAAATACACACACACAAAACAAGAAGCTTTCATTCTTTTCTATAATAAAATCTTAACTAGACTTTTTAGGAAGGAAGTAAGGTAAGGGTGTCACCCTTAAATCCCTTTAATGTGGTTTTTACGCGACTTGTCCATGAGCCCAAATAGGCCAAGTGTTGTAACCATGGTCTGATACTAATTTGTAACACACCCACGGTGGAGCATCAAAATTTCATTCTTCTCAAGATTTTGAGACCTCCATACGGGGTCTCAAATCCCATTCTGCTCATCCAGGGATTTCCCGCTGCAGTTACCATACTTAAAACCGAACTCAGAACTGGAAGATATGCCTCTCTCAAGATCCTCGGGTGTTCATTTGTTGAGGTCATGGGACTTCCATATGGGTCTGACTCAATAGGTTCCTCATGCACATCGGGACTTCGAACTTCGGGTGTTCTTAACTCACCTGACTCTGATTCCGCTGAAGTCCGAACTCACAGACAGACACAGGTCGAATCAAAGGTCCATACTCTGGTCACAACCAACAACTAAAATTGAATTCATGTCTCGAGCTTCGGGATTTCTTGACGCTCCACTCTTCCACTCATCCATAGTAATTCTGCTATGAAATGTGAAAGATGAAAACACCTATCATTTCCAACAGACGGTTCATATATACTCCACTAATTTGGCTTCAGGTTTTCTTTGGATTCTCTATGATACTATGCTCCAAATCCTCCAAAGTTCCGAAGTAATAGACTCTCGGAGTCCCAGTCCCTTTTCCAACCACATTGGCTAGGTGGTCACGTACCAGGGAATGACACATAGTTGGATCAGGGTTGACATGTGCCCTCACTCGGGGTGATGCATGTCATGATCCAAGGGTGCTATGGGGTAGGTGATGCACGTGAAACCAGGTGGCACGTGGCTCGTTAATTTTGGATCCATGTCACCAGGGATGACATCACTGTGCCTCGTCACCTTGGGTTGGTAGGCTTCTACATTCCTCAAATTTCACGGTTGAGATCTATTCACGTAGACCTATAGTTCTGTGGCTCTGGTTATCTTGAGGTTTCAACATTCAAGAGTATTACTAAGAAAAATCCTCTTACCTTCTGAAGCGTCCAATCTCTAAAGTAGAGGTGCTAGCACCACATGTCCCCGATATGACGACGATTGGGAAAGGATCTAAAGGATCCTGCGATCTACGATATTGGGTCCTTCGAGGCTCCAGTCTTCGAGGTTTCGAGGCTTGGTTTAATTGGTGAGATAGGTCCACCCAACCACCTGGGGGACCACCTATCACCAATCAATCTCACGGGAGACCGAGTCTCTCGGTCACCTTCAGTCCGTGTAAGTCTAGTAAGGTCGGTCTTACTCCGAAGTCCCAGACTTCCGGAGCTACGAGGCCAAGAGAATATGCCCCCCTTAGGATTAGCCCAAGGTTCTCGGGTATTGGTCCTATGGGTCCTTTCGAACAGATCTCTCTCGTTTGTCTTCTAAACCAAGAGATCTCCTCTTTTCAAGGATTCAACTTTGCTACCCTTCCTGAGATTTACCATGAAAGGGTTAAGGACTTGGATTTGGCATTTCGGTCGTACAAAAAAGGGGTCTGGAAGAGGTATCCTCTTCGGAAGGATGGTTTCGGGTCGACACGATATCTCCTATCTTGACCATATTAAAAAATTATGCCCCGGGAAGCCTCCATAATTAAGATGGGCATGAAGTCTATCAATTGGAAGTGTAAATTCACAAGGAGATGAAGGCATACACATAACATATCCATTTCACACATAAGACATTTATTCCAATTCAACTAATAAAGCATGGAAAATACTTATCAGAACTAGACAATGTAAAGCGACTACTGGAAAGGGTGCCCATTTTCACCCAACCATAGGCTCATTCACTCCAAACAGATTTACCACTAGCCACCCCCAAGCTAGACCACGATGGTGTGCAACGCAATCTTTCCTTCTGGCTCAACAATAGTAGGGACGGAGGTTACTCTCCTCTCGCAGGATCATGGCAATGGTTTATAGGATACCAAGCAAGGAGGACGAACCTCATTTATCATCTTGTATCATAACCTTCTCCACCATTTCCTATGACCAGAACGCTTATTTCCAGTTCTTCCTTGAACCCAAGAGATTCACCTCCCATCTCTGCACTCTTTGCAGGTCTCCTTCTACCCACCACACCTTCCTTTCTCACCTCTTTTAGCAAGGTCACATGTGGCTCAAATCCCTATCCCGAGGTCAAATATGGAAGCCTTACATATGGGTGCTATGCCCCATCCCCTCATTAACTCTTGAGGAGGTATTCCCACCTACCAGCCTGACTGTAATTCATTTCTGGGTCAGAGGACTATTCTGGTCCTGAGAAATTAAATCCAGTAAGTACTGGTTTGGTGAAGGTTAAC
>SNQJ01S0026417.1:60238-89662 GCA_010110895.2 Picea sitchensis | reverse complement strand
CCTTCTAGTAGCCATAGCCATATTTTTACTTTCAACATTTCTTGCCACCTTAAATGCATTCTCCAATGTTTTGGGTTCCCAAAGGCGAACCTCATGTTGAATGTTATCCTTTAAAGTTCCTATGAATACATCAATAAAGTACTCATCTGGAATATCGGTTACCTTTATATTCAATCTTTAGAAGTTATCAATGTGCTCGATAACTGAACCCTTTTTCTTGATATTTATCAATTGGCTAAAGAAGGTATTCATCCTTGTATCCTCATAGTGTGCTATCATTTCTTCCATGAAAATTGTCCAACTGATGAGTGATTTGTGAGAACAAAGCCATCTATACCATACAAATTGATTAGGTTCTAAATATAAAGAAGCAATTCGTACCTTTTGTGTATGTGGCACATTATGTAGATCAAATAATTGCTCCATCTTAAGTATCCATGTGATTGGGTCCTTGCCATCAAACTTCCTCATATCGATCTTAGGAACGTGGTTGGTATTCAACCCAAAGTTGGAGTTTCTCCATTCTGGATTCACCTTCCTTGTGTCCTCATCATGAATTTCATGGGATGCATTTTCACTTTCAGGTGTCTTCTCTGTTACGAAATTTTTCAATACTTCCAAGATCTCCTCTTTTAAACCATCCATCTTTTCCTTCAACTTAGCTTCCATCTCTTATAGTTCATATTTTGTTACTATCTTCTTTTGTAAATCATTTATGTCCCTACGCATTTCTTCACCTTCATCAAGAGTCCAAGTAGAATTGTCTAGAGGCTTATTTGGTGTAGAAGTTCCCTTTTTGGGTGGCATGTTGGCCAAATATCACTTTTGAACCTTGATTTTGAGTTGGTTCTGCTAGACAATATTTCTTTTGTTGTATCTCCCAATTTTTGGCCCTTTTGGGTATGAAACTTTCTTCTATGTAGTTCTCTGATACTCCTTATTTGCAATGCCACATGTCTGATCAAAATTGGATGTGCCAAGTGGAATTTACAGTAACTTTCCCACAACTTGTCGATTTTTGGCCTTTCTAAGAGATCTCACTTGTATAGCATTCCCCACACAAAATAATTGATACAAAATTCTGAAACTCGTACCCAAAATACTAAAGCCTGTCCAAGATCCAATGAAACTAGTCCCACTCAATTTGGATACTCTAGGAAGACGTTATGATTGTTTTACCTGGAACACCTTCTTGAGACTAGTCAATAGGACTAGTCAGATACCCTATCTTACACTAGGTGTATATACAAATTTATGATGACCCGGAATCTGAACGTTTTAGCATAGATAAATTACTAACTTCTATGAATAACCTCTAGATTTCAGGGTCTGAAACATTACAGAAAAAATTTTATAGAAAAAATTCCGCAATGACTCATTTCAGGATGATTCCAGAACCCTATCTTGTACAAGCTGTATCTCTGAAACGATAAGGCCTCTAGAGCTGAAATTTTAACCCAACGTACCTTGATCCATCTTATAAATATCCTCCAAGCCGTTCCTTTTGAAACGTTGTAGAAAAAAATTTATAGTGAAAATTCCAAGGTGTCTCATATGTAGCAGCGAAAATCTAAGACCTTGAGCTCTGATACCATATGTTAAGAACCAAATATCAATATAGCATAGAAAAACCTCAGAAAAAGTACTCAACGCCTTGAAAAAGAGACAATTTTAGATAATAAGCCTCTTCGAGGGGGCAACCTCCTTTTACCCCACTTAAATGTTCAAGTACAACATGATTCCAAATGAAAATGTCTCCTTGGTATATATAGGAGTCTAAGAGGTATAATTACAACTAATGGAATAAAGCCGACATAAATAAAATAACATTACTAATGTAATATGCCCCAATTAAGGGGTAATGAGCCAATATTATGGCTTAATAAATTATCTCCCACCTTTTCCAATACCTAAAAATGACCATACCACAGAGCCTTGATCTTCTCACTTTGTCTCCCACTCTAAATGTTATCTCTATTTTGTGTTGGTCATGTCTAGCCTTGTACTTTTCCTATAACTTATTTAGTGTTTCCTATACTTTCAAATGGATCTACCTGATCTTCTCAACAATTTTTTATACCTTTAATGTATCTCGTGTGAGGTCCTCCCTCACTCCTCATTGTTATCGTTATACAACATCTAAGAGTGAAGGTGGAAAATACCCAAATAAATTTTCAAAAGGTGACTTACCAGTAGAAGTGTGGACTTCTCTGTTATAAGAGTGTTGTATATAGATAATATTTTCATCCCAGGTCTTCAGAAGCTTCTGATTGTAACCCCTCAAAAGTTGCACCAAAGTCCTGTTGACTACTTTTGTCTTCCCATCTGTCTGTGGATGGAATGGTGTATACCTCTTCAACTTAGTGTCCATCTTCTCCCATATTGTAGTCCAAAATGCATTGATAAATATGGTATCCCTATTTGATATGATGCTTCTTGGTATCCCAAAGTGCACCCAAACCTATTCAAAGAACTTGTTTGTTTCTTCTCGTTCATTGATGGTATTTTTACAAGGTATGAGAATGCACTTTTTTTTAACTTGTCAAATACCACAAAGAGATAGTCATGTTCCTTCCTGGTTGTTGGTAAAACTCCCACAAAATTCATGGAAATGCTTTCCCATGGTTGAGTGGGTACAAGTAAGGGATGGTGTAGACCTTGCTTCATGTTACTAGGCTTACTGGTACAATAAAGTATACATCCTCTAATATATCGTGTTACATCTTCTTGCATTCTGGGCCAATACACATACCTTTGTAATTTGGAAAATATCTTCCCAACACCAAAATGTCCTGCAACCTGTAAAACTTATGAACCCCAACCTGGTTTCAAGTCTTGATGAGTTTACTCATAGTTTAATAAACCCACATTGCATTTTCAGATGCAAATTAATTAGAATGCACAAAAAATCATAAATGGAAACACATGGAGTCATTTACAACAATGTAGAAAATAAATAAAATCTCACACCCATAAAATTAGACATGAGAATTTTTGGTCAAAATAGACCCTGGAAAAACCTGCAAGGGGAAAACTAGTGAGAGAGGGGATTTTATTATTTTTAGAGATCAGAGAAAGAATTCTAGTATAATTTATTAGCAACAAACTCAGATTTATCTCATCTTTTGTGCCCACAAAAACAATCTTGAAAACAATGTCAATTTGCTCCTCGAATTTTGTGCCCATAAATCTGTAATGTGTACAAAAGCTACAGTAATTACTATTGTAATTTATTTCCTTGAAAATCATTCCATAATTCTATTACAGTTGCTTATAAATGTGTTCATGTTGGATGCCTTAAATTTCATGCCAAAACCTCCCAGAAATTCATGTAGCAAATACCCTTGATTTTTTTTCCAATATTCAATTGTACGGTCTGCTCAATATACATATAGTACGACTTCCATGAACTATTGTACTTATCTCCTTTATTTTCATGATAGAAACTACCTTGGAATGTGTGTCCTTAGTTGCAAATGCACATCTCTTTCTCTACTCAACTCTCTCTCTCTCTCTCTCTCTCTCTCTCTCTCTCTCTCTCTCTCTTGCACTCTCAAATTCTCATGAAGAATGCCAAATGGTTGCGCCCTCTTTCCCTAGATAGACTCATGAGGGTAGGTTAATATTCACATGATCCAATGGTTGAGATTACGAATGGTCAATCTGCCCCATCCCCTCATTAATTCTTGAGGAGGTCTTCCCACCTACCATCCCTAATGTAATTCATTCTTGGGTCAGAGGGTTGTTTTGATCTGAGCAATTAGTTTCAACATGGTACTAGTTCGGTGGATATTAGCACAACCATTTTGAATCCCCTCCACCAGCTTTCACATCATTCATGGTTTTCTCTTAGCACATCCCCTCTTTCAACAGTCATGGAGCACATAACCATTTTCTATTAAAATAAAAGAATTTACATTCATCAACCTTCTGTACAAAGGTCCATCAAATCAAACATTCAAACCTTTAGGTTTGCCAAAGGTCCATCAAATCAAACATTCAGACCTTTTGTACAAAGGTCCATCAAATCAAACATTCACACCTTTACAATTCCCTCCCCCTTAAAGAAACATCGTCCTCGATGTTCTATCAGTCAACATGAGATGTATGTACAAGAGTAAACAAAATCAAATATGTATGTCTCATGGCATCCTCCATTTCCCATGTAGCCTCATTTGGGCCAACGTGTTTCCACTACACCTTGACTTGTGCAATGGTTTGGTTCCTAAGTAAGGTTTCATTCCTGTCTAATATGCATTGGGATTCTGGAAGGAATTCTCCCTCCAGCACCACTTGGATCACAGACCAGTCAATTATATGATTAGCATCATGTACATATTTCTTCAATAATAAAACATTTAAAACACTATGTGCCTTTACAGTGGGAGGAAGTTCTAGCCTATAGGCTACAGATCCCACTCTATCCAAGACTTCAAAGGGTCCACAATACCGAGGTGCCAATTTGGTGCAGGATCCCATTCGCAGGGAACTCTTCCTAGGTCTAACTCTAAGATGGACATGGTCTCCATTCTTGAACTCTCTGGGAGTTCTCTTTCTGGCGGCATAACTTTTCTATATATCCTAAGAAATATTCATATTGTGTCTTATCTGAACCACTTGTTGTTCCATTTCTTTTAGCATGTTGGGTTCGATTGTAATTCTGTCCACTGGGTTACTCCATCTTATTGGAATATTGCACAGTCTACCATTGAGGGCTTCAAAAGGGCTCATCTTAAAGGATTCTTGATAACCGTTGTTGTAGGCAAACTCTACCAATGGTAGGTAGTCTTCCCACTTCTTAGGTTGATACATTACATGCATCCTTAGCATGTATTCTACTATTTTGTTCACTCTTTCTGTCTATACATCAATTTGAGGGTGATAAGCCATGTTGAACAACAATTCTGTCTCAAAACCAGCCATTAGGGATTTCCAAAATATTGAAGTGAATTTTGTATCTCGGTCGGATACAATTTCCTTGGGCATGCCATGCAGTCTAAATATCTCCTTCATGAATATGTTGACAATATCTATGGCCTTGCAAGTTGATTTGACGAGAACGAAATGAGCAGACTTACTCAGTTTATCCACCACAACCATGATGGCATCATTTTTCTTGGTCGACTTTGGTAATCCGGTGATGAAGTCCATGGAGATGGTTTCCCATTTCCATTCTGGGATCGGTAGGGGCTGTAACAATCCTGCTGGATGTCGTTGTTTTGCCTTAACTTGCTGGCATTCTAGGCACTTAGCTAAATAGTTAGCTATGTATTTCTTCAATCCAGGCCAATAGAATTGTTTCCTGGTGGCCGTGATTATTTTCTGATATCCTATGTGACTGGTATATGGTATCTTATGTAGTTCATCCATTATGAACCTCTTCAGGTTGTCACAGTTTGGAACATACAATCTATTTATGTAAGTCAGTAGGTCTTCTCCGAGCATCTGGTATCCTTCATATTTTATTCTTGTAGGCTCTTGCCTTAGGTATGAGGTCACGGTGTTGAAGAATGCATTTGTTTCTTGTGCATTCCTGACTCTTTCCCTGACATCCGTTTCACAGGTGCTTACCGCTGCCAGATGAATCGTTTTAATACTTCTGCTAAGGGCACTGACCACCCTATTTTCCTTTCCTTTGATGTGTTTGATTTCGAAATAAAATTCACTAAGCAGAGCCATCCACCAAACTTTCCTAGCATTGAGTTTTGGTTGATCAAACAGGTGTCTCAATCGACAATGGTCTATCATAAGCACAAATCTCCTACCCAGGACATAGTGTCTCCACATTTTTAAAGCATGTACTATGGAAGCCAACTCTAGGTCATGGGTCACATAATTGATCTCATGTCCATTTAATTTCTTGGACATGTAGAAAATTACAGTTCCTTCTTGCATAAGGACTCCTCCGAGTCCTTCCTTGTAGGCATCTGTACACACAAGGAAATCATTATCTGGGTCTTCAATATTTAGCACGGGTGCATGGGTCAGTAGGTATTTCAATTCTTGAAATCTTTCTTCACATTTGGATGTGCAAATTAATTTAATCCCCTTTTTTTGAAGGGAAGTGATTGGACAACCAATCTTGGAAAACCCTTTTATGAACCTTCTATAGTATCCTGCTAAGCCCATGAAGGACCTAATATCAGATACATCCTTCAGGGTAGGCCATTCCATAATAGATCTGATCTTGTCGAGGTCTACTGCCACCCCTTCCATAGATATGACATGGCCTAAGTAATGGACTTGCTTATGACAGAAATCACACTTGCTAAACTTAGCATAGAGCTGATGCTCTCTTAGTACTTGAAGTACGAGTCTAAGATGTTCTTCATGCTCCTCCCTATTCTTGGAGTATATTAGGATATCATCAATGAAAACCAATACAAATGTTTCCAAGAACTTGCTGAGTACATTATTCATCAAGCACATAAAAGTGGTGGGGGCATTGGTTAACCCAAATGACACCACCACGAATTCATAGTGACCATACCTCATCCTGAAGGGTATTTTGTGGATGTCTTCATCCTTAATCTGGACTTGGTGGTATCCAGACCTTAAGTCGATCTTCGAGAATAAGGAAGCACCTCCCAATTGGTCGAATAGGTCATCAATTCTTGGTAAGCATTACTTTTTATTTATGGTTGTCTTATTAAGTTGTATGTAATCTATGGACAGACGGAGTATGCCATATTTCTTTTTCACAAAAAAGATGGGCACTCCCCATGGAGATACATTGGGTCAGATGTATCATTTTTCCATCATCTCCTTTAGTTGTATCTTGAGCTCAACCAGCTCTAGCGTGCTCATTCTATATGGCGTTCTAGATGTTGGTACCGCTCTTGGTGTAAGTTCTATCAAGAAGTCGATATCCCTTCTCGGAGGTAGACCTGGTACCTCTTATGGGAACATGTCCTTGTATTCTCTTAATATGGGATGGTCCTCTACATTTGGTTTTTCATTCTCAACAGATTCCAGTACCTGTATGGCATATAAGGAACACCCCTTTCTGCAATACTTTTTCATTTGAAGGGTTGATATTTGTCTCACTGAGACAGGCTTTTGAATCCCTTCGAGGGTCATTTTTCTCCCTTATTCATTTACACATTATAAAGTTTTATGATAACAGTCCAATTTATTTTTATAAGGAGGAAACCAATCCATACCAATCAACAAGTCATAATATCCCAGGGGAAGTATGTTAAGGGTCACTAGATTGGGTAGTCCAGCCATCATGAATTGATAGGCTGGTATGACCTCTACCACCTTTATTTTGGTACCAGTGGCTAATCGCACCAACCATGGTTTAACATGTATAATTGGTTGCAGTTTACACTTATCAACAGTCTAAGGGGAAACATAACTCAAATTACAACATGGTACAATTAAAATAGAAACTAGAGGGTTGGCGATCATAACTTCCAGCTCCACAATTGAAGCTTGATGGTCGGCTTGATTATTGTCCAAGGCTGCATAGATTTGTTTCATGCTCCTAGCGACATCATTGGCGATGGTAGCTTCTTGGATATTGTAGACACTCTTAATGTTCTGTTGTCTATGTGGGAAGTCCCTCAGTCGATGATCTTCTCCACAACCCCATCATTTTAAGGGTTCCTTCTTTAGGTTATCGGTCTTTTCGTGGACTGTCTTAAAAGGTTTATTTCCACTTTGAGAGGGGAAATTTTTCTGATATACACTTCTAG
This sequence comes from Picea sitchensis, assembly GCA_010110895.2. Taxonomy (NCBI): domain Eukaryota; kingdom Viridiplantae; phylum Streptophyta; class Pinopsida; order Pinales; family Pinaceae; genus Picea; species Picea sitchensis. The sequence continues at coordinate 81,962 of SNQJ01S0026417.1, read as the reverse complement.
TAAAAAGGCTCCTTCTAGAATCTTTTCCATAGTTCTTAAATCTTGAGGATTCAAACCCCTTATTCTAGAATGTCGAAATACTCTACTTCTTCCAGTCCTCATGAGGTCTTGTCTTACTCCAAAACTATTCATAACAATGCCTCAGCTTCTGGATAGTTTCTTCTAAGGTCTTTGGTTCGTCAAACTCAATCTTGTCCCGGTAGGTCTGAGGTAACCCACTAATGAATTGCTTCATTTTTAATTTTTCATCTTTTATGTAGGGTACATACCTTAGTAGTTCAAGGAATTTATTAACAAATTCATCTATGGTGAGATGCCATATCCCGAGTTCATAGAATTCCTTAGTCTTCCCATCCATGTATTTCTCTGACAGATACTGCTTCCTGAAGTATTTCTCAAAAAAATTCCATGACAAGTCCTTATCATGGAATACCTTCACATTCCTAAGGTCTTTTCACCAAATGGAAGCCTTTCCATTCAGGTTAACGATGGTTATTCAAGCCTTCAAGTTTTTAGAGTAGTCATGGACTCTGAAATACTTCTTTAAACCAAGCAACCAAACTTCAGCCTCTTCTCCCTTCCTAATCTCTCCATCGAAAGAGGGTGGTTTGGCTTTCTTGAATTCTTCAGGATCAGGATTTTTGGAACGCTTCCACTTCTTTCCTTTCCTTTGGGAATGTGAGCTTGCTCTGCTACTAGAAGATCCTTTGGATTTTCCAACTTCCTTTCCAGATGACTCTACCGATGAGTGTCCCCTGTCTCCAAGTTGGGCCTTCTTTGAGGTGCTTCTCCCAGTGTGGTCACTTATGGAGTCATGTTTTTGGATCTCAGGTGGACTTTGACTTCTCTTCTTATGTCGTCGGTCCACATGACTGGTTGTGGGTTCATGCTATTGTTGCCTCTGTATGTCAGACAAGATCTACAGCAAGACTGCGCTAATTTCTATTTTTTTTATTGCTCCTTTATCAATATCTCATTGTCATCCTTGCAACTTTGTAATTCGGCCCTGAGGCTCCTTACAGTTTCATCCAGATCTGGAGGGGTTTCCACCTCCCTCCTTTCATCAGATTCTTCATCTCTATTGTGGGAGCTATCCCCCACTTCATGAAACATCACCATCCTTTAGTCTTGAAGTTTTCCCATGATTTACTGACTTCTCCAGTATTGAAAAAAACACTTATTGTTAGCTAACAATCCATTATTTCATGAACAATACATGGTTCAATTTATTAAATGAACACACACAGTAGAAAGTTTCATTCTTTTCTTTAATAACATTTTTAACCAGACTTTTTAAGAAAGAGGTAAGGTAGAGTGTCACTCTTTTAAAAGTACTCTAAATAGAGTGTTTAAGCGACTCATCCATGAGCCCAAGCAGGCCAAGTGTTGTAACCATGCTCTGATACCAATTTGTAACATACCCATGACGGTGCTAAAAATAAAATAAAAATTCCTTCCTCCTTACAAGAATAAACCCTCTCTCTCTATGATTTCTAATTTGGACAGTCGGGAAACCAGCCTAGCCTTCTGGTCCAGGATATCTAATTCTAAATCCAAGCGACTCTCTGAGACCTTGATGGTCTCGTTCTATAATTAAACACAGAATCTTTTGACTACCTAGTACAGGTCTAAGGGTACTCGCGACCTCTGTCTGTGTGCTTACAAAATATTGAAATTTAGGCGCCATCTTGTTTTTCGTTAACCCCACCTTCATATGGACCTGGGCTATGACCTATTGGAAGGTATGTGATTTTGGGCATGTCCAAGGGTGGTTTCAAACCAACCTGCTTTTCACCCTGCAATTCACTATAAAGCACCATGTATTCCTTTGGTGATACCATGGTTTCAATTGCGGCCCGCTCAGGGAAAATTAAGACCCAAGCATGTTCTGGCCCCACATTTCTTGCCAACTGTCGATCTATTTATTTAGGTGGTGATCCGTGATCAACAACTTCTATATATCCTCCTTTCATGTCTTTCATGTGCCTTCCCAGACCTCCCTGATCTGTCGGCACGTAGTTCCCTTCCAAATAACCGGTTATGATTGGTTCTGGCTCTCTAGCCTTCGAGAGTTTCAACTCTCAAACTCTTGCTTCCTCCTCAGTAGCTATCTTTCAGAGTGGAAGATCTGCTTTCACCTATCCCTACATATGTGCGACTACGCTTTCCTCTGCGATTCTAGCCTTCGGGAGTTTTAGTTCTCAAGCTGTCGTTTCTTGTAGGTGATGTGACAAACACTTGTCCTAGGTACACTTTTAACACAATATTGGAGGTGTGATCCTGTCTGATAAGATGTAATCATTCACCTTTAGGGAAATAGAGATTTTCTTGCTTGTAAAGTAACCCATTTTAGAAATTATAGTATTCCTTTACATCACCTTCTTCTATATTAATTTTTCCTTGTAGCTATTGAAAAACCTCCTTGAAGTCCTCATCTTATGTGTATGCCTCTTTGTATGCATCATGGGTAAAAGGATCCATGTGCATCAAAGTTCCCAAAGTTGTAATATTGTATGTGGGTGGTCGTGAAAGCATGTATGCCAACTTATTTGTGCTACCCTTATTATACTTTATGACTGAATGAAATTGTTGTAAAAGTCCCATCCACTTGTAATGCATGGTTTTTTGTAGCTTTTGGGCTTGCAAATATTGTAGTGGTTGGTGATCTATGATGATGATGGTCTCCTTTCCCATCAGATAGTACTTCCATGTTTTGATAGCTTGTACCAAGTCATCAATCTCATTTTCATAGGTAGGGTAGTGGAGAACCTCCCCATGAAATACTTCATAATGATAGCATACGAGCCTTCCCCCCTACATCAGTACTACTCCCATGGCATACCCATTTACATATGTCTCCAATTGAAAGGGATTATGCAAGTTTGGTAGTGTGATCACATTTTCTTGACTAGTATTTCTTTTCAACTCATCAAATGCCTTCTGCTAGTTCTACCCCCACTGGAAACTCTTACCACTGGCTATTATGGCGTGGAGTGGTGAAACTACCACTGAAAATGAATCTACGAACTTCCTCAAGTATTGTTTTTCCACAAAAAAACTCATAAATTCAGTGGCATTTGTAGGAAGTAACCATTTTATTACAACCTCCATCTTTGTGGGATATACCTTGAGCTCCCCTCCACTGATCACATACCTCAAATACACCAAATATTGTTGAGAAAACTCACATTTCTTGATATTGGATAGCAGATAGTGGTTTTTCAGAGTCTCTAACACCTACATAAGATGTGAAATGTTGTCCTCCCAGGTATTGTTATAAACCAATATATCATCCAAATAAACAATAACAAATGAATCTAGATAAGGGTGTAAAAATTCATTGATTAGTCTTATAAATGTCGTCAGTGTGTTGCATAAACTAAATGGCATAACCAACCACTCATAAAAACCTTGTCTTGAAGGAAGTCTTCCAGGTATATTCTTCTTTGACTCGTACCTGGTGATATCTTGATTTCAAATCTAGCTTAGTGAAGTACTTGGCATGTTGCAACTAGTCCAATAGATCATCGATCCTTGGCATGGGTTACCGATTATTTAGTGTAATCGTTTTCAATTCCCTGTAATCAATAAACATTATCCAAGCCCCATCCTTCTTAGGAATAATGATTATAGGTGACCCACAAGGTAAGGTACTTGATCAAATAACACCCTACTCTAACAACTACTACAATTGCTTATTTACTTCATTTTATTCTAGAACATACTATCTATACAACTCAATATTCGACAATGGGGAGTTTGGAAATAATTGTATTTCATGACCTACTTCCCTCTTAGGTGGTATCCCTTTAGGCTCCTAGAACACTCATTTGTATGTCTATAACAAATCCTCCAATTGATGTTTTTGCTATTTAGTACACCCCTCCAAGGATTCCTTCACTCTCATTGACTCATCATCAGAATTATTCTCTCTTAAGAAAAGGAAAACACATTTCTTACTAGAACCAATCAACTTCTTGGCTTGGTTGGCACTTACTAGTGAGATATTTGACTTGCCTTTATGCGTGTTGATGATGTAGGACTTCCAATCCTTGATAAATTGATATTGGTTGTCTCTCTCCATGAATATTTCATCCCTCATATACATGTAAGGCTTCCAAACACTACTCCACACACATCAAGGAGTACTATATCCAATTCCACTTCATTAATAAAATCAACACGCATAGAAAATTTAATCTTACACTATTTTTTTACCTATATTTGCATCCTTGTTTACCCAACCCAATGGATAGGGGATAGGATTATTATGAACCTCCAATCCAATCTTGTTGACCAGATCCATTGATATGATATTATCCTATGAAATAGAGTCAAACAAAGCATCTATCTTGGTATTCTTGACCTAAATATTAATATGGAAGAGCTTGGTCATGTCCTTCTCTTCTTGGTGATGAAGGCTACTCAGATTCACCTCCTTCTGCACAGATGTGTAGAAAATATTCCCATTCACATACGAGATAATTTCAAACTAATTGCTTGAATCTCTATCTAGAAGGTTATTTTTCTTTCTTTCCTTCTTGCAGTCTATCGAGTTCAACTCTAGGTGTAGTTTCTAGCATTTTTCCTCCGTGTGGCCATCAATGTTGCAATGATTGCAATGGTTTTTGGGATATTTACTCTATTATGTAGTGGTTATTGTCTTCCTTTTTTTTCCCCTTTCCACTTCTTCTTCCCCTCCTTGGAAGCTTCCCGGTTCTCTTTCTTCTTCAAGCAAATTGACTCCCCTTTCTTTTGGCCTATGTTTTCCAGGTATTGTGCATGTACACAAGCCTCATCCACTATCCTTGGCTTGAAGAGAATCACTTGATTTTGTATATGACTATGTAAACCCCCCAAATAATTGAGAATTACATATGGGTTCTTGGGAGAGATACCCAACATGATGGTCATATTTATGAACTCAGTCGTGTACTCTTGTACACTATTCCCCTACCTCTTCCTGAGGTAGTGCCACTAGATGCATTGGTCCTCTACATACCCTATAGGGTAGAATTGGGACTTGGTGAGGGTTTTGAAGTCCTCCCACCTAGTTATTGGAGGATCACCCTCTAGCCTAAGTGTTTTTGTGTGGACTTCCCACCAAGTTAAGGAATGGCTCTCTAACTTCAATCTAGCAATTGAAATCTTATGTTGTTCTTCTATATGGTGAACACTAAAATAAATTTCTAGTTGTTGCAACCAATGATTCAGTTTTAATGCATTGACATCACCTTGGTATGGATTTATGTCCACTTTCTCTTCCATATTGAATAGGTACTGTGAAGGGTTCATGGCACTCAAACTTGGCTACTCTTTCTTGGATTCTTTCCATGACTGCTTTCTCGAGTCTTCTTGATATTTCGATTTCCCCTCTGATCTATTCTTTGAATTAGAGCCTCCATTATCTCTGAATGGTTCAAGATTTATTTCTATAGCTTCCATGAGGATATTCATATTGTGACTGTGTAACATACCCACAAAGGTGCTAAAAATAAAATAAAAATTTCGTCCTCCTTACAGGAATAAACCCTCTCTCTCTACAGGTTCTAATTTGAATAGTCGGGAAACCAGCACGGCCTTCCTATCAAGGATCAATGATTCTAAATCCAAGAGACTCTCTGAGGCCTTGATGGTCTCGTTCTACAATTAAACACAGAACCTTTTGACTACCTGGTGCAGGTCTAAGGGTACCCGCGACCTCTATCTGTGTGCTGACAAAATATTGAATTTAAGGTGCCAACTCCTTTTTCATTAACCCACTCCTTCATATGGCCCTTCGATATGACCTCTTGGAGGGTATGTGATTGCAGGTGTGTCCAAGGGTGGTTTCAAAACAAGCCTCTTTTCGCCCGATAATTCACTACAAAGCACCACGTATGCCTTTGGCGATGTCGTGATTTCAATTGCGGTCTGCTCACGGAAAATTAACACCTGAGCATGTTCTGGCCCCGCATTTCCTCCTGACCATTGATCTATTTCTTTTAGCGATGATCTGTGATCAATGACTACTATCTATCCTCCTTTCTTGTCTTTCACACATCTTCCCATACCTTCTCGATCTGTCGGCACATAGTTCCCTTCCAAATCAATGGTTATGATTGGTTCCAAATCTCCGAACTTTGAGAGTTTCAACTCTTAAACTCTCACTTCCTCCTCAGTAGCTATCTTCCAGAGTAGAAGATATGCTGAAACTTGTCCCTACATATGTGTGGCTATGATTTCCTCCATGATTCCAGCCTTCGAGAGTTTCAGTTCTCAAGCTATCGTTTCTTCCGGACAGATTTCTCTGAAACGACAGATTGTCTGCCACGCATCCTCCTCAATCGATGGTTATGATCTTGTCTCAATACTTTGGCCTCCTCAACCATATCGATGGTCTTTCAGCTCCCTTCTCACTAAACGATCGAGATATTCTTTGAGTATTCGGACCTTTTGCTCCTCTCCTTTCTTCTAGAGCTCTAGATCTGGCGCCGCATGTCCACCTTCACATCGACGACTCTCAAAATATCAAATCTCAAATTTATATTTTTCGCAATGGATTTTACCCAAAATTTATAATCCATTGACGTGTGTCCCTCTTGGATAAACGGCTGTGATCCCTTCACATCTTCGAACATCAGATTTCTCAACTCTCAACTTTCAACCAAAACTCCAATGCCATTTACCCGCAGCTTGTGATCTATCGCCACGTGTCTCTCTGGATCTAATGGTCCACATTCCTTCGGCTCTTCAGTTCTTCGACACTTCTCTCTCAGGAGTTATCAATTTGGTATCACTTGTCCCCCTTGGCGATGAATAGTCCCAACTCATTTCTCCCCGTAGTCGATCTGATGACTGTTGTCGCTCCTCCTTCTGATATTTTGATGTCTTCCGACTTGGGAGAGTTTTGTAGATATTCAAACGCCTCAACCTTCATTCCTCCTGTGATTCTAGCTATCTCGAGTCCCACCTTCACTCTTGAAAACATTATCTCTTCTGATATTTTCAATTCTCTCACACCGACGGTACCGAGGGACTTCGTTACTCTGCGGATTTCCAAAAGGACTCACGACCACCCATATCACAACTATTCAGGGTCTAGCGGTCATAATCTAACCGATACCGAGGTGCTCGCTGATCGACAGTTCACAAAAATTGTAGGGACCCAACGTGCATGCTATTTATCAGAGAGCTCAACCTCCGCAAATTTGGAAGTACTTGCCCATCTTGGTCGAATCAGAGTTCTTGATCTTCCAGCCGACGCGATCAATGACAATCGTGAATTGCGGGCTACAAACTAACGCATATGTTACTTTCACCTTCAGGCTCTTCAATGATTCCCCACCCTCAATATTCGTTCATATATCAATGGTCGTAACAATTTGACATCTCATAGCTTCAAGCTCCAAGGTTCCTAGACCCAGGTCACATGGATCTTCTAATAATTCTTGGGATATGATCCCCGCTCTTAGTAGGGTATCTGGTTAAGGACTTAGGCATAGGTTCAAGGTCTCCTAGACTACTGGTCTGAAGGAAACACCTTCCCAACTTGTAGGGATTTGAGCCCTATGTCAAGGCAAGGTAACTCTTGAGGTTACCAAAATGGTAGCTATGCCCAAAGGCTTTTTCTGACTCTGGGGTGGTGATGTAGCTCCCTGGAAATGTGCCTTCGAGTGACTAAACAGGGGCATATGGAAAATCAAGAAGAAATATAGGTTATCAAGGGAATGAATGCATATTCATAATTTAATCATTTAATATAGAGAAAGAAACCTTTATAGACATATAAATACTCGCATACATCCATTATTTACAATTCAAAGTATAAGGAAAGAAAACACTTATCAGAACCATAGAGCATGATGCAACTGCTGAAAGGGGTTCTCGTTTCCACCCAACCATAGACTCAGTCACTCCCAATGGATTTATCATTGGCCACCCCCGTGTGAACCCACGATGCTTTGAGATCCAATCTCTTACTTCCAGCTCAACGGAAGTTAGGGACGAAAGTTACTCTCCTTCTCCCAATACATAAATAGATAAGGATGAAGGTTACTCTACTTCTCCTAGCTCAATCTCTATTTTTTGTGATCATAAATCATTGTTCCTATTTTAGTCCTTCCTCGGACCCATGCATTTCCACTCTCGTCTCTGCATTTTCTTCGCAGATCTTCCTCTGCCCACCACACTTCCTTTATTTCCTTCCTCAGCAAGGTTGTGTTTGGCTTGAATTCCCAGTATGTGGTCAGGTCTGGAAGCCTTACAGATGGTCGGTCTGCCCCATCCCCTCATTAACTCTTGAGGAGGTCTTCCCACCTACCAACCCTACTATAATTCATTCTTGGGTCAGAGGGTTGATCTGATCTAAGTAATTAGTTCCATCATGGTACTGGTTCGGTGGAGATTAACATGCCCATTTCAGGTCCCCTACACCACCTTTCACAGCATTTGTTGTTTTCTCTTAGTGCATCCCCTCTTTCAATAGTCATGCAACACTTAACCATTTTCTATTAAAATAATAGAATTTACATTCATCGACTTTTTGTACAGAGGTCCATCGAATCAAACATTCACACCTTTAGGTTTTCCATAGTTCCTTGGCCAATATAGTTATATTTACAGACTGGAGGAAACAGGGTGTTACAATTCCCTCCCCCTTAAAGGAACATCATTATCGATGTTTTATCTGTCAACATGACATGTATGTACAGGAGTAAACAAAATTTGATATGCATGTCTCATGGCATCCTCCATTTCTCATGTAGCATCATTTGGGCCAAAGTGTTTCCATTGCACCTTGACCTGTGCAATGGTTTGGTTCCTGAGTGAGGTTTCCTTCCTGTCTAATATGCATTGGGGTTTTGGCAGTAATTATCCCTCTGGCTCCACCTGGATCAAAGGCCAGTCAATTATATGATTAGCATCATGTACATATTTCTTCAATAATGAAACATGAAAAACATTCTGTTCTTTTACAATGGGAGGAAGTGTTATCCTATAGGCTACAGGTCCCACTCTATCTAATACTTCAAAGGGTCCACAATACTGAGGTGCCAATTTGGCACAGGCTCCCATTCTCAGGGAACTCTTCCTAGGTCTAACTCTAATATAGACATGGTCTTTGGTCTTGAACTCTCTGGGATCTCTCTTTCTGGCAGCGTAACTTTTCTTTCTATCCTGAGCAATCTTCATATTTTGTCTTATCTGAACCAATTGATGTTCCATTTCTTTCATCATGTCAGGTCTGATTGTAATTCTGTCCACTGGGTTACTCCATCTGATTGGACTCTTTCACAGTCTACCATAGAGGGCTTCAAAAGGGCTCATCTTCAAGGATTCCTGATAATCGTTGTTGTAGGAAAACTCTACCAATGGCAGGTAGTCTTTCCACTTCTTAGGTTGATGCATTACATGCATCCTTAGCATGTCTTCTACTATTTGGTTCACTCTTTCTGTCTGTCCATAAGTTTGAGGGTGATAAGCCATGTTGAACAACAATTTTGTCTCAAAACTAGCCATTAGGGAATTCCAAAAGCTTGAAGTGAATTTGGTATCTCAGTCAGATACAATTTCCTTGGGCATGCCATGTACTCTAAATATCTCCTTCATGAAGCTGTTGGAAATATCTATGGCCTTGCAAGTTGATTTGTCAGGAACAAAATGAGCAGACTTACTCAGTTTGTCCACCACAACCATGATGCCACCATTTTTCTTGGTCGACTTTGGTAATCCGGTGATGAGGTCCATGGAGATGGTTTCCCATTTCCATTATGGGATCTGTAGGGGCTGTAACAATCCTACTGGATGTTGGTGTTCTTCCTTAACTTGTTGGCATTCTAGGAACTTAACTAAATAGTTAGCTATGTATTTCTTCAATACAGGCCAATAGAATTGTTTCTTGGTGGTTGTGATCATTTTCTATTATCCTGGGTGACCGACATATGATATCTTATATAGTTCATCCATTATGAACCTCTTCAATTCATCATAGTTTGGAACATACAATCTGTTTTCGTAAGTCAGCATGCCTTCTCCGAGCATTTGGTAGCCTTCATATTTTATCCTTGTAGGCTCTTGCCTTAGGTATGAGTTCATGGTCTTGAAGAATGAATTTGTTTCTTGTGTATTCATAACTCTTTTCCTGACATCCATTTCATAGGTGCTTACCACTGCCAGATGAATCATTTTTATACTTCTGCTAAGGGCATCGGCCACCCTATTTTCCTTTCCTTTGATGTGTTTGATTTCGAAATCAAACTCACTAAGCAGAGCCATCTACCTAGCTTGCCTGGCATTGAGTTTTGGTTGATCAAATAGGTGTCTCAATCCACAATGGTCTGTCATAACCACAAATATCCTACCCAGGAGGTAGTGTCTCCACATTTTTAAAGCATGTACTATGGAAGCCAACTCTAGGTCATGGGTCACATAATTGATCTCATGCTCATTTAATTTCCTAGACGTGTAGCAAATTAAACGTCCTTCTTGCATAAGGACTTCTCTGAGTCCTTCCTTGTAGGCATCTGTACACACGAGGAAATCATTATTCGGGTCTGCAATATTTAGCATGGGTGCATGGGTCAAGAGGTATTTCAATTTCTGAAAACTTTCTTCACATTTTAATGTCGAAATGAATTTAATCCCCTTTTTTTGTAGGGCATTGATTGGACAACCCATCTTGGAAATCCCTTTTATGAACCTTCTATAGTATCATGCTAATCCCATGAAGGAACCAATATTGGATACATCATGTCAGGGTATACTGCCACCCCTTCCTTAAATATGACATGGCCTAAGTAATGGAATTTCTTTTGAAATAAATCGCACTTGCTAAACTTAGCATAGAGTTGATGCTCTCTTAATACTTGAAGTACGAGTCTAAGATGTTCTTCATGCTCCTCCCTATTCTTGGAGTAGATTAGGATATCATCAATGAAAACCAATACAAATTTGTCCAAGAACTTGTTGAGTACATTATTCATCAAGAACATAAAACAGATGGGCAAATTTGTTAACCTAAATGGCACCACCATGAATTCATAGTGACCATACCTCGTCCTAAAGGCTATTTTGTGGATGTCTTCATCCTTAATCTGAACTTGGTGGTATCCATACCTTAATTTGATATTCGAGAAGATGGAAGCACCTCCCAATTGGTCAAACAGGTCATCAATTCTTGGTAAGGGGTACTTGTTCTTTATGGTTGTCTTATTAAGTCGTATGTAATCTATGCACAGTCGGAGTGTGCCATCTTTCTTTTTCACAAACAAGGCGGGCACTCCCCACAGAGATACACTGGGTCGGATGTAGCCTTTGTCCATCATCTCCTTTAGTTGTATCTTGAGCTCAACCAACTCTAACATTCTCATTCTATATGGCATTCTAGATGTTGGTACCACTCCTGGTGTAAGTTCTAAAGAGAATTCAATATCCCTTCTCGAAGGTAGACCTGGTAACTCTTCTGGGAACACGTCCTTGTATTATCTTAATATGGGGTGGTCCTATACATTTGGTTTGTCATTATCAATAGATTCCAGTACCTGTATGGCATATAAGGAACACCCCTTTCTACAATACTTTTTCATTTGAGGGGTTGATATTTGTCTCAATGAGACAGGCTTCTGAATCCCTTGGAGGGTCATTTTTCTCCCTTCTTCATTTACACATTCTAAAGTTTTATGATAATAGTACAATTTAGTTTTATAAGAAGGCAACCAATCCATACCAATAAACAAGTCATAAGATCCCAAGGGAAGTATGTTAAGGATCGCTCGGGTGGGTAGTCCACCCATGATGAATTAACAGGCTGGTATGACCTCTACCACCTTTATTTTGGTACCGGTGGCTAATCACACCAACCACGGTTTAACATGTATAATTGGTTGCATTTTACACTTATCAACAGTTTGAGGGGCCACATAACTCAAATTAGAACTTGGTTCAATTAAAATATCAACTAGATGGTTGGAGATCATACCTTCCAGCTCCACAACTAAAGATTAGTGGTCGGCTTGATTATTGTCCTAGGATGAATAGATTCGTGTCATGCTCCTAGCGACATCATTGACGATGGTAGCTTCTTTGATATTGTAGACTCTCTTATTGTTATGTTGTCTATGTGAGCAGTCCCTCAATCGATGATCTTCCCCACAACCCCAACATTTTAAGGGTTCCTTCTTTAGGTTATCGGTCTTTTCTGGGACTGTCTTAAAAGGTTTATTTCCACTTTGAGAGGAGAATTTTTGTTGATAAACACTTCTAGTAGGAAGGCTCCTTCTAGAATATTTTCCATAGTTCTTAAATCTTGAGGATTTAAACCCCTTCTTCTGGAATCTTGAACTACTCTGCTTCTTCCAGTCCTCATGAGGTCTTGTCTTACTCCCAAACTGTTCATAAGAATACCTCGCCTTTCAGAGAGTTTCTTCTAAGGTATTTCATTCGTTGAACTCAATCCTCTCTCGGTAGGTCTGAGGTAACCCACTAATGAACCGCTTCATTTTTACTTTTTCATCTTTTATGTAGGGTACATACCTCAGTAGTTAAAGGAATTTATTAACAAATTCATCTATGGTCAGCTGCCCCAGCCTGAGTTCATAGAATTCCTTAGTCTTCCCATCCATGTATTTCTCTGACAGAGACTTCTTCGTGAAGTATTTCTCAAGATGTTTCCATGAAAATTCCTTCGCATGGACTCCTTTCACATTCCTAAGGTCTTTCCACCAAATGGAAGCCTTTCCATTCAGGTTAAAGATGGTTATTCGAGCCTTCAAGTTTTCAGAGTAGTCATGGACTCTGAAGTACTTCTTTAAACCAAGCAGCCAAACTTCAACCTCTTCTCCCTTCCTAATATCTCCATCCAAAGAGGGTGGTTTGGCTTTCTTGATATCTTAAGGATCATGATTTTTGGAACGCTTTCGATTCTTTCCTTTCCTTTGAGAATGTGAGCTTTCTCTGCTACTAGAAGATCCTTTGGATTTTCCAGCTTCCTTTCCAGAGGACTCTACCGATGAGTGTCCCCTGCCTCCAAGTTGGGCCTTCTTCGAGTCACTTCTCCCAGTGTGGTCACTTATGGAGTCATGTTTTTGGATCTCAGGTGGACTTTGACTTCTCTTATTATGTCGTCGGTCCACATGACTGGTTGCGGGTTCATGCTATAGTTGCCTCTGAATGTCGGAAAATCTCTGCAGCAAGAGTGCGTTAATTTATGTTTGTTTTTCTTTCTCCTTTATCAATCTCTCATTGTCATCCTTGCAACTCTATAATTCGGCCCTGAGGCTCCTTACAGTTTCATCCAAATCTAGATGGATTTCCACTGCCCTCCTTTCGTCAGATTCTTCATCTCTATTGTGGGAGCTATCCCCCACTTCATGAAACGTCACCATCCTTTAGTCTTGAATTTTTCTGATGATTTACTGACTGCTTGAGTATTGAAAAAAAACACTTATTGTTAGCTAACAGTCTATTAGTTCATGAATAATACACGGTTCAATTTTTTAAATGAACACACACAGTAGAAAGTTTCATTCTTTTCTTTAATAACATTTTTAACCAGACTTTTTAAGAAAGAGGTAAGGTAGAGTGTCACTCTTTTAAAAGTACTCTAAATAGAGTTTTTACGTGACTCATCCATGAGCCCAAGAAGGATAAGTGTTGTAACCATGCTATGATACCAATTTTTAACATACCCATGACAATGCTAAAAATAAAATAAAAATTTTGTCCAGCTCGGGGAAAATTAATCCCCGACCATATTTTGGCCATGCATTTCTTCCCGACCATCGATCTCTTTATTTAGGTGATTATCCGTGATCAATGGCTGCTATCTATCCTCCTTTCCTGTCTTTCACGTGCCTTCCCAGACCTCCCCGATCTGTCAGCACATAGTTCCCTTCCAAATCAACGGTTACGATTGGTTCCGGCTCTCCGGCCTTCAAGAGTTTCAACTCTCAAACTCTCTCTTCCTCCTCAGTAGCTATCTTTCGGAGTGGAATATATTCTTTCACTTGTTCCTACAGATGTGTGGTTATGATTTCCTCTATGATTCCATCCTTCGAGAGTTTCAGTTCTCAAGCTATCCTTTTTTCCAGAGAGATTTCTCTAAAATGGTAGATTGTCTACCATGCATCATCCTCAATCGATGGTTTTTCTACTGCCTTGGGACTTTGGAATCCTCAACCATATCGACGATATTTTGTCTCCCTCCTTGATCAATGATCGAGATCTTCTCCAGGTCTTCGGACCTTTTCCTTCTCTCTTTTATTCCAGAGTTCTACATCTGGTGTCGCATGTCCACCTTAACATTGACGGATCTTGTCACTTCGTATTTTTGGGCTTGGGAAATATCAAATATCAACTCTCTTTTTTTCCCAATGGATTTTACCCGAAATCGATAATCCATTGATGCATGTCCCTCTCGGATCAACAACTACGATCCCTTCACGTCTTCTGACTTCGGATTTCTCAACTCTCAACTTTCAACTAAAACTCCAATGCCATTTACCCGAAGCTTTCAATATATCACCACGTGTCTCTCTGGATCTAACGGTGTAGAGTCCTTCAGCTCTTCAACACTTCTCGCTCAGGAATTGTCAATTCAGCGTCACTTGTCCCCCTTAGCGATGAATAGTCCCAACTCACTTCTCCCCACAGCCGATATGACGACTATTGTCGCTCCTCCTTCTGATATTTTGAGGTCTTCCGACTTGGGAGAGTTTGGTAGATGTTCAAAGGCCTGAGCCTTCATTCCTCCTATGAGTCTGGCTATCTCGGGTCCCACCTTCACTCTTGAAAATGTTATCTCTTCTAATCTTTTTGATTCTCTCAGACTGACGATACCAAGGGACTCTGTTACTTCACGGATTTCCAAAAGGACTCACGACCACCCATCTCGCAACTATCCAAGGTCTAGCGGTCATGGTCCGACCAATACCGAGGTGTTCATAGATCGGTGATTCAAAGAAATTGCAGGGACCCAACGTGCACGCTCGTTATTAGAGAGATCAACCTCCGTAATCTGGAAGTACTCACCCATCTTGGTTGAATCGGAGTCATTCATCTTCCAGCCGACGAGATCAACGACAATGGTGAATTGCAGGCTAAGAACTAGCACGTCTACTACTTTCACCTTCACACTTCGTAATGATTCCCCACCCTCGATCTTCATTCATACATCAACCGTCATAACAATTTGACATCTCGGAGCTTCAAGCTACAAGGTTCCTAGACCTAGGTCGCATAGATCTTATGATAATTCTTGGGCTATGATCCCCGCTCTTAGTTGGGTCTCTAGTTAAGGACTTAGGCATAGGTTCAAGGTCTCCTAGACTACTGGTCTGAAGGAAACACCTTCCCAACTTGCAAGGCTTTGAGCTCTAAGTCAAGGCAAGGTAACTTGTGAGGTTACCAAAATGATAGCTATGCCCAGAGGCTTGTTCCAACTCTGGGGCGGTGATGTAGCTCCCTGGAAATGTGCCTTCAAGTGACTAAATAGGGGCGTATGGAAAATCAAAAAGAAATATAGGTTCTCAAGGGAATGAACACATATTCATAATTTAATCATTTAATACATATAAAGAACCCTTTATGGACATATAAATGTTCACATACATCCATTATTTACAATTCAAAGCATAAGGCAAGAAAACACTTATCAGAACCATAGAGCATGATGCAACTGCTGAAAGGGGTGCTCATTTCCACCCAACCATAGACTCATTCACTCCCAATGGATTTATCACTGGCCACCTCCGAGCTTAAGCCACGATGCTTTGAGATTCAATCTCTTACTTCTAGCTCAACGGAAGTTAGGGACGAAGGTTACTCTCCTTCTCCCAATATAGAAATAGATAAGGATGAAGTTTACTCTCCTTCTCCTGGATAAATATCTAATTTATGTGATCATAACTCATTGTTCCTCTTTCAGTCCTTCCTCAGACCCGAGAGTTTCCACTCTCTTCTCTGCATTTTCTTCATAGGTCTTCCTTTTCCCACCACACTTCCTTTCTTGCCTTCCTCAACAAGGTTGTGTGTGGCTCGAATTCCCAGTCCTTGGTCAAGCCTGGAAGCCTTACGGATGGGCAGTCTACCCCATCCCCTCATTAACTCTTGAGGAGGTCTTCCCACCTACCAGCCTGATTGTAATTCATTCTTGGGTCAGAGGGTTGTTCTGATCTGAGCAATTAATTCCAGCATGGTATTGGTTCGGTGGAGGTTAACGCAACCATTCTAGGTCCCCTCCACCACCTTTCACAACATTCATGGTTTTCTCTTAGCACATCCCCTCTTTCAACATTCATGCAACATGCAACCATTTTCTATTAAAGTAACAGAATTTACATCCATCGACATTTTGTACAAAGGTCCATCAAATCAAACATTCACACCTTTAGGTTTTTCATAGTTCCTTGGCCAATATAGTTATATTTACAGACTGGGGGAAACATACTATTATAGAATGATTTTGGCAACTTTCACTTCCAACCATTCAAATATATCTTCTTCTAGATCTCGAGGGTTATTATAAATAGACTCCTCCACCATGGATAGGGTTTTTGCAACTTCTCTTTAAGTCGATTCGTAGATCCTCCAAATTCCCACAAATACCCAAAATAAAAACCTACTCTTATACCAATATGATCTATAAATTAATGTGGATATTCCAATGGAATAGTTTGTCACAACATATGTGATAAATAACTGAAATCTTTATTATTAAGGTTATTTTTCCTTTAGATTTCCAGAATATCTAGTTGTTGATTTTTCTTCTTATACATGAAATATATAAATAGAGAAAAATAGAATACACTCACACTATCCACAAATAGACACAAGATATGACCTGGGAAACCAAATATGGGAGAAAACTCAGCTAGAAGGTGGGGCTACTCTACTCTCTTTTCTCTGGTATATAAATGATGCAAGTACAAAGAAAAAGGCACTCTCTATGGAGTTTCCTTTGACTCGTGGCATGTATGGTTGCTACATAATCTCTCCTCCTCTATTATTCTCACATAATACCACTCTTATATGTTTTTTTCATCTATGGAACAAGATACAATTCAAAATAATGGAACCTCTTCTCCTCCTAGTGGCTCAATTTTTAACATATCCTGATAGCCATCTAGGAATAACTTTTTGACTTCCTCAACCCTCATTTGTGGTAGAGTTTTGAACCTTATATAATCTTCTTTAAACACCTCACATGCATAGCCCCATATGCATGAGTAAGTTGGGTTGACATGGCATCCTCTCATACCATGGTGGTCAACACAATGGGTCAACTTGCAGGAGGCATAACTTTTGCATATGAACTCTGATTAACACAATGTTTGCACCGTTGGAAAGGTATCAATGTATAGAATAGAATCACATGATCCAAAATATTCTGGGAAAGTTTTAACCCCAAAAAAAAAAATTTGATTCCTAAAAATGGCCCTAGAAGGTTCCAAACATCAATTTTCCAAACTTAGATCTGTAACTAAAATGGCCCTGCAAGATGATTCCTCCAAATTTTTCCACTCTAAAAGGATAAATATAGATGAAAAAAATTATAATGATGCAATACAGATCACGTTAGTTTATTTTTATTGATAGAGAAGTAAATATAATAGGAACAAAGAAAGCCTTCAAAGGGAGGATTATTATTCCTCATGTTGGTTGAGATGTTGAAAAGAAGATGAATATAAGGAAATTAAAGGAGCCAATCAGAAAGGGGATATTGGAGTGAAAAAAAAGAGACATGGAAAGAGAAGAATGAACGAATTAAGGAGATAGGAGGAAGGAAGAATAACAAAGATGGAGAGAATGAGGAGATAGGAGTAGAAGTAAAAGACATAGACTAGCGAGCATGTTCTATATATATGATCCCATTGAGGCACTATGCATGTAAATTTATAAAATTAATGTAGTTTAATGAAAGGCCAGTTGAGCCAATTTGATGAAGAAATATCCCTATGTTTGTGTTTAACGACTGTGTTTTTGTGAGATAGATTTGGTGTGCCTTTAAGGAGTGGTTTATGTGAATTTCAGATAATATAATGATCTTGTTT
Source organism: Picea sitchensis (assembly GCA_010110895.2). Classification (NCBI taxonomy): domain Eukaryota; kingdom Viridiplantae; phylum Streptophyta; class Pinopsida; order Pinales; family Pinaceae; genus Picea; species Picea sitchensis. The sequence continues at coordinate 63,933 of SNQJ01S0026417.1, read as the reverse complement.
ATGTTTTTATTGTGTGTTGGTTGAATATAAATTTCTACTGTGGATTGAGATCCCCTCTGCATTAATTGGTATTAGATTGGTGATATCCTACTGAATAATTGCAGCTCCAACAAATGAAGTTGTTGGGTAGAGTTGCAAGAGAAGGAGAAGAATAGCTCCAACTACAAGTGGGTATATGTTGTGGATATTTGGAGGTGCAAACAAATGAGGAAAAGGAAATTCCATTGTGAGTTTGGAGAGTCCAATGTAGATTTAAAATATGCAAGTAGGTATTCAAAAATAGCTCCAACATTTGAGTTAGGTAGAAATTGAATTTGACGAAGAAGTTGCACAATGAAAATTGTTGAGATGGGTCACAGAAGAAGAGTAAAAATTGAAAGCATGAGTAGGAAAATGTCTTATGAGGAGGACATCTTAGAGGAAATTCTTTTGGAGTTGAGGAGAATTATGGTTAATTTGGAAGTAGTGAAGGTATCCTAATGGTTTTTTTAGAAAAAAATAAATCCAAGAAAAGGGCCCAGAAAACCCTTAGCCAAGACAAAAGTTTGAAGATTTTAATGGAGAGAAGAAGACATGTGACTAAAGTTGAGGCCCTATAAATAATGGAGTAGATTCTATCAAGAATGGATGCCTTATAGCATGTAGAGGAAATATATTGTTAGGTTTACATGGAGGATAATGAAGATGAAGACCTATCAATTGGGGAGTATTATGGAAATGAACAAGGCAATGAATAAAGTGTTGATATCTTAGAGTGTGCATCAAATGAAGGAGAGTCTTTAGAGGATGTTCCTATGGAAACACTTGTTTTATTTAAGAAGTGTGTAACACCCCATTTTTTATCCCAAGATTAGCAATGTATATATGTGTACATGATAAATGGTTAAAATATGAACAACAATGTAGTGTGTAAATTGTTCTTTGAACAATAAAAACACACCATTGATTCTATATAGAGGAGGATTAAATACATCAACGGATATTATTCCACATGAGAGGCAAGAAAGGGGGGTTATGAGCCTCAAAAGGGGTTAAAGTAAAATAATATTATTTTATTCCTAATCCTAATTCATTACTTTATGTGTTCCGAAGTATTTGGAGCCTTGGGAGTCAGTGGGGAAGTGTGATACATGGGCTTCTTGTGAAAACATCTAGCTAATTATAATCATGCAAATATTATCCATGTATTTTGGTTATGCAGGGGAATGTGTTTTCATAATTTATTGGGGATTTGTCTATCATTATGTTAGAATATTTTCCCATAGCTTGGGTGTGAATTGAAATATTGCAAGTATTTTATAATGAAATTATGGGAATTGATTGGCATGAAACCATGAAGAAAATGTGTGCCATATGCATGAGAAACTAATACAATTGAGTAAACTAGTTACAAATGAGAATTCTTGGAGTCTAGGACAAAGAGATTTCCTAGTCGACCTGTGAAGGATCCCTAGAGGGAAGTGGGATAGATCAAGGGACTTTTTGGTAGGTAAGGGGATCCCATTCCATGGGTTTTGTAGGTTGAAGGGGAAAGAAATATGGTGGATTGGAATTGTTGTGAGAGTGTACAGTTTGTGAATTCTATGAAATTGGGCTATGTGAGAATATTAGAGCCAACCATAGGTGTATCATCCTTATGGACTCATAGCCTCTACTCGGGGTTGTTCCTATTGTATAAATATGACAAGAAGAGGTGAGCCTATGATTGGATGGTATGTCCTTCATTTGTAGCCAGTTGGTGATTTATTCCCAAAAGATCAATGTTTATGGTTTATTTGTGTAAATGTTGAATTATTGATATTTATGTAAATGTTCTTTTGTTTGTATGAATAAGAGTGCATGGTTAAGCTTGCATGAGTTAACTCAATAATAGTAGTACAATAAAGGAATATGATACTAGATCAATAAGATGTAGATTACATCATAGCTAGAAGGTTAGGCATGAGATAGAAAGGTATTATAGCGAAAATTTTAATATTGAGTGGGTGGGAAGGAAATTTTGAAGTATCCCACTACCCCAATAGTGTACAATGGTATTTTGTATGCTACAAAGTGGTATCAAAGAAAGGTTACAACATTGGGGCTATATGGGCTAGAAACGAGCTTGCAAAGGAAGAAGTTATGGGTTGCAAGTTATGTGTTTGATAAAGACTCTGTGTGGAAAATTGTGTAAAGGATGTAATTGAAAATTCATGGGTATTAAATTGCCTATATGGTATGAAACAAAATTTATATGATAGTATGGAGGCATGAATTTTATAAATTCATAATTTTAGAGTTTGGCCTATATGAATTTGGGGAAAATGTGAAATTGGGAGAAAATATGGAATTCTATATTAAATCTAGAGATTAATTGTTGAAGCAATGTTAGATTGGTATGGTACAAGGATTGAATTGGATAGAGAAGATAAGCCTCATGGAATCCCTATGGATAAAATCAAAAAATAAATAAATAGAAAATATATATATTTGTAAATTTATGGAATATGGGCCGAAAATATGGCATGGATTGTCCTGATGGCATGGACCTATACTGGTGACATGGATGGGAAAGGTGGAATGGAGGTTTGAGGTGGTGTTGAGTGGATCCAAGGTCCATAGGTAGTAGCCACGAGGTAGGGGGGATTCCAAGTCATAAAATTAGTTTACGGGGACATGTGAGGTGGTTTTGTGAAAGATTTCAAAACCCCTGTAGTCATTCCTAGGGTGATTTTTGTCCCATGGGAAAAATGCAGGTGGTAATAACTTACAAGGCCATGGAGAAAATTAAATAGGCTACAAGTTATAGTCCTGTAGTAGGCCTCAACCATTGATTTGAGATCTATGTGGGGAACATGTGCACTAGTTGAGGTTGTCGGAGATGGTACCCCACCCTTCACATCAACCAGATATAACATGCCAAGTGGAAAGTGAAACGATAGAATGGGACCCCCTATCACATCTGTGGTTAGGATTGCACTAAGTGGTAGAAAAAGACAAGTGGATATGATTGGCCCCCAAATTTATTAAACATAATAATAAAAATAAAGGGGAGAAAGGGAAGATGGGGCCATGCAAGACTGACATTGTAGGTAAATAAGGAAAGTTAGATGACATGGAAGACATTGGTGATCACATATAGGATCCTACTACCACATCAATAGGCACATGTAATTCTGTGTCAACAAGATACACACACACACAATATAATTTTAAGGTCATGACCAAGCAAGACACCAAATTGGTATATGACATGGCAGATATTTATGATGACATATAGGATCCTACTGCCACATTAGCAAGAACATGTCATGACATGTCAACAAGATACACACATAATATAATTTTAAGGTCACGGCTTCGCAAGACACCAAATTGGTGTATGAGACCCCTTTGTTTATGGGACAAGGGACCCCTTTTGCACAACGATTTGACTTCCAAAGTCTACGTAGGTATACATACCCTACCCCCTTTGGATTTGACCAACTTAGATCCATCTTAACTCCAGATCTATCATGCACTGAGAGGGATCAAGTCCCTTGAATTTCAAACTTCTTTTGAGGAAATGCTTGCAACCTTGAGGGATTTGATCCCTCTTTGTGCATGATAGATCTAGATTTAAGATGGATGTTGGTTAAAATATTTCAGTTATGTGTTTTTCATTGTGAGGGAGATGTCTAATACCTTCCATGATGGATTTGATACATGATGCATAT
>SNQJ01S0026417.1:40863-57627 GCA_010110895.2 Picea sitchensis | reverse complement strand
AAGGTGTCTTCTCTGTTATGAAATTTTTCAATACTTCCATGATCTCCTCTTTTAAACCATCCATATTTGCCTCCAACTTAGCTTCCATCTCTTGTAGTTCATATTTTGTTACTATATTCTTTTGTAAATCATTTATGTCCCTACACATTTCGTCACCTTCATCAAGAGTCCAAGTAGGATTTTCTGGAGGCTTATTTGGTGTAGAAGTTCCCTTTTTGGATGGCATGTTGGCCAAGTATCACTTTCGAACCTTGATTTTGAGGTGGTTCTGCTAAACAATATTTATTTTGTTGTATCTCCAAATTTTTGGCCCTTATGGGTATGAAAATTTCTTCCATGTAGTTCTCTGATATTTCTTATCTGCAATGCCATAGGTCTGATCAAAATTGGATGTTCCAAGTGGAATTTACGGTAACTTCCCCACAACTTGTTGATTTTTGGCCTTTCCAGGAGATCTCACTTGTATAGCGTGCCCCGCACAAAATAATTGATATAAAATTCTGAAACTCGTACCCAAAATACTAAATATTGTCCAAGATCCAATGAGACTAGTCCCACTCAATCTGGATACTCTAGGAAGAAGTTATGATTGTTTTACCTGGAACACCTTCTTGAGACTAGTCAATAGGACTAGTCAGATACCCTATATTACACAGGGTGTATCTACAAATTTAAGATGACCCAAAAGCTGAAATTTTTACCATAGCTATATTACTAATTTATGTGAATATCCTCTGTATTTCAGGGTCTGAAACATTACATAAAAAAATTTATAGCGAAAATTCTGCAATGACTCATTTAAGGATGATTCCAGAACCCTATCTTGTACAACATGTATCTCTGAAAGTATAAGGCCTCAGGAGCTGGAATTGTAACCCATCATACCTTACTCTGTCTACAAAATATCCTCCACGTCATTCCTTTTTAAACATTGTAGAAAACAAGTTATAGCAAAAATTCCAAGGTGTCTCATATGTAGCAGTGAAACCCCAAGACCTTGAGCTCTGATATCATATCTTAAGAACCAAATATCAATATAGCATAGAAAAACCTCAGAAAAAGTACTCAACACCTTGAAAAAGAGATAATTTCAAATAATAAGCCTCTTCGAGGGGGAAACCTCCTATCACCCCACTTAAATGTTCAAGTACAAGATGATTCCAAATGAAAATTTCTCCTTAGTACATATAATAGACTAGGAGGTATAATTACAACTAATGGAATAAAGCCGACATAAATAAAATAACATTACTAATGTAATATGCCCCAATTAAGGGGTAATGAACCAATATTAGGGCTTAACAAATTATCTCCCACCTTTTCCAATACCTAAAAATGACCATACCATAGAGCCTTGATCTTCTTACTATGTCTCCCACTCTAAATGTTATCTCTATTTTGTGTTGGTCATGTCTAGACTTGTACTTTTCCTATAATTTATTTAGTGTTTCTTGTACTTTCAAATGGATCTACCTAATCTTCTCAACAATTTTGTATACCTTTAATGTATCTCTTGTGAGGTCCTCCCTCACTCCTCATTGTTATCGTTATAAAACATCTAAGAGTGAAGGTGGAAAATACCCAAATAAATTTTCAAAAGTTGACTTACCAGTAGATGTGTGGACTTCTCTATTATAAGAGTGTTGTATATAGATCATATTTTCATCCCGGGTCTTCAGAAGCTGATTGTAACCCCTCAAAAGTTGCACCAAAGTCCTGTTGACTACTTTTGTCTTCCCATATGTCTGTGGATGGAATGTTGTATACCTCTTCAACTTAGTGCCCATCTTCTCCCATATTGTAGTCCAAAATGCACTGATAAATATGGTATCCCTATTTGATATGATGCTTCTTGGTATCCCAAAGTGCACCCAAACATATTCAAAGAACTTGTTTGTTTCTTCTGGTTCATTGATGGTATTTTTACAAGGTATGAGAATGCACTTTTTTTTTAACTTGTCAAATACCACAAAGAGGTATTCATGTTCCTTCCTAGTTGTTGGTAAAACTCCCACAAAATTCATGGAAATACTTTCCCATGGTTGAGTGGGTACAAGTAAGGGATGGTGTAGACCGTGCTTCCTATTACTAGGGTTACTGGTACAATAAAGTATGCATCCTCTAATATATCGTGTTACATATTCTTGCATTCTCGGCCAATACACATACCTTTGTAATTTGGAAAATGTCTTCCCAACACCAAAATGTCTTGCAACCTGTAAAACTTCTAAACCCCAACCTGGTTTCAAGTATCGATGAGTTTACTCATATTTTAATGTCAAACCCACATTGCATTTTCAGATGAAAATTAATTAGAATGCACAAAAAATAATAAATGGAAACACATGGAGTCTTTTACAACAATGTAGAAAATAAATAAAAGCTCACACCCAGAAAATTAGACACGAGAATGTTTGGTCAAAATAGACCCTGGAAAAACCTATAAGGGGAAAACCAGTGAGAGAGGGGATTTTATTATTTTTAGAGATCAGAGAAAGAATTCTAGTATAATTTATTAGCAACAAACTCGGATTTATCTCATTTTTTGTGCCCACAAAAATAGTCTTGAAAACTGTGTCAAGTTGCTCCTCAAATTTTGTGCCCATAAATCTATAATGTGTACAACAGCTACAGTAATTACTATTGTAATTTATTTCCTTGAAAATCATGCCATAATTCTATTATAGTTGCTTATAAATGTGTTCATGTTGGATGCCTTAAATTTCATGCCAAAACCTCCCAGAAATTCATCTAGCAAATACCCTCGATTTGTTTGCCAATATTCAATTGTACGGTCTGCTCAATATACATACAGTACAACTTCCATGAACTATTGTACTTATCTCCTTGATTTTCATGATAGAAACTACCTTGGAATGTGTGTCCTTATTTGCAAATGCACATCTCTTTCTCTGCTCAACTCTCTCTCTCTCTCTCTTGCACTCTCAAATTCTCATGAAGAATGCCAAAGGGGTGCACCCTCTTTCCCTAGATAGACTCATGAGGGTAGGTTAAGAGTTACATGATCCAATGGTTGAGATTACGGATGGTCAGTCTACCCCATCCCCTCATTAATTCTTGGGGAGGTCTTCCCACCTACCATCCCTACTGTAATTCATTCTTGGGCCAAAGGGTTGTTTTGATATGAGCAATTAGTTCCAACATGGTACTGGTTCGGTGGATATTAACACAACCATTTCGGGTCCCCTCCACCACCTTTCACATCATTCTTGGTTTTCTCTTAGCACATCCCCTCTTTTAGCAGTCATGGAGCACGTAACCATTTTCTATTAAAATAACATAATTTACATTCATCGACCTTTTGTACAAAGGTCCATCAAATCAAACATTCACACCTTTTGTACAAAGGTCCATCAAATCAAACATTCACACCTTTTGTACAAAGGTCCATCAAATAAAACATTCACACCTTTACAATTACCTCCCCCTTAAAGAAACATCGTCCTCGATGTTCTATCAGTCAACATGACATGTATGTACAAGAGTAAACAAAATCAAATATGCATGTCTCATGGCATCCTCCATTTCCCATGTAGCCTCATTTGGGCCAAAGTGTTTCCACTGCACCTTGACTTGTGAAATTGTTTGGTTCCTGAGTAAGGTTTCCTTCCTGTCTAATATGCATTGGGGTTCTGGTAGGAATTCTCCCTCTGAAACCACTTGGATCATAGATGTCAATTATATGATTAGCATAATGTACATATTTCTTCAATAATAAAACATTTAAAACATTATGTGCCTTTACAGTGGGAGGAAGTGCTAGCCTATAGTCTAGAGGTCCCACTCTATCCAAAACTTCAAAGGGTCCACAATACCGAGGTACCAATTTGGCACAGGCTCCCATTCTCAGGGAAATATCCTGGGTCTAACTCTAAGATAGACATGGTCTCCAGTCTTGAACTCTCTGGGAGTTCTCTTTCTGGCGGCGTAACTTTTCTATCTATCTTAAGCAATATTTAGATTTTGTCTTATATTAACCACTTGTTGTTCCATTTCTTTCAACATGTCGGGTCCGATTGTAATTCTGTCCACTGGGTTACTCCATCTGATTGGAATCTTGCACTGTCTACCATAGAGGGATTCAAAAGGGCTCATCTTCAAGGATTCTTGACAACCGTTGTTGTAGCCAAACTCTACCAATGGTAGGTAGTCTTCCCACTTCTTAGGTTGATGCATTACATGATTCCTTAGCATGTCTTCTACTATTTGGTTCACTCTTTCTGTCTGTCCATCAATTTGAGGGTGATAAGCCATGTTGAACAACAATTTTGTCTCAAAACCAGCCATTAGGGATTTCCAAAATCTTGAACTGAATTTGGTATCTCAGTCGGATACAATTTCCTTGGGCATGCCATGCAGTCTAAATATCTCGTTCATGAAGATGTTGACAATATCTATGGCCTTGCAAGTTGATTTGACAGGAATGAAATGAGCGGACTTACTCAGTTTGTCCACCACAACCATGATGGCATCATTTTTCTTGGTCGACTTTGGTAATCCGATGATGAAGTCCATGGAGATGGTTTCCCATTTCCATTCTGGGATCAGTAGGGTCTGTAACAATCATGTTGGATGTCGGTGTTTTTCCTTAACTTGCTTGCATTCTAGGCACTTAGCTAAATAGTTAGCTATGTCTTTCTTCAATCCAGGCATATAGAATTGTTTCCTCATGGTCGTGACTATTTTCTGATATCCTGGGTGACCGGTATATGGTATCTTATGTAGTTCATCCATTATGAACCTCTTCAAGTCGTCACAGTTTAGAACATACAATATGTTTATGTAAGTCAGCAGGTCTTCTCCGAGCATCTGGTATCCTTCATATTTTATTCTTGTAGGCTCTTGCCTTAGGTATGAGGTCACGGTGTTGAAGAATGCATTTGTTTCTTGTGCATTCCTGACTCTTTACCTAACATCCGTTTCACAGGTGCTTACCACTACCAAATGAATCATTTTTATACTTCTGCTAAGGGAACCGGCCACACTATTTTCCTTTCCTTTGATGTGTTTGATTTCGAAATAAAACTCACTAAGCAGAGACATCCACCAATCTTTCCTGGCATTGAGTTTTGGTTGATCAAACAGGTGTCTCAATCCACAATGGTCTGTCGTAAGCACAAATCTCCTACCCAGGAGATAGCATCTCCACATTTTTAAAAGATGTACTATGGAAGCCAACTCTAGGTCTTGGGTCACATAATTGATCTCATGCCCATTTAATTTCTTGGACGTGTGGCAAATTACAAGTCCTTCTTGCATAAGGACTCCTCTGATTCCTTCCTTGCAGGCATCTGTACACACAAGGAAATCATTATCTGGGTCTACAATATTTAGCACGGGTGCATGGGTCAGGAGGTATTTCAATTCATGAAATCCTTCTTCACATTTTGATGTCCAAATTAATTTAATCCCCTTTTTATGAAGGGAAGTAACTGGACAACCAATATTGGAAAACCCTTTTATGAACCTTCTATAGTATCCTTCAAAGCCCATGAAGGACCTAATATCGGATACATCCTTCGGGGTAGGCCATTCCATAATAGATCTAATCTTGTCGGGGTCAACTGCCACGCCTTCCATAGATATGACATGGCCTAAGTAATGGACTTACTTCTAAAAGAAATCACACTTGCTAAACTTATCATAGAGATGATGTTCTCTTAGTACTTGAAGTATGAGTCTAAGATGTTTTTCATGCTCCTCCCCATTCTTGGATTATATTAGGATATCATCAATGAAAACCAATAAAAAAACATCCAGGAACTTGCTGAGTATAGTATTCATCAAGCACATAAAAGTGGTGGGGGCATTGGTTAACCCAAATGACACCACCACGAATTCATAGTGACCATACCTCATCCTGAAGGCTATTTTGTGGATGTCTTCATCTGTAATCTGGACTTGGTGGTATCTAGACCTTAAGTCGATCTTCGAGAAGAAGGAAGCACCTCCCAATTGGTCGAACAGGTCATCAATTCTTGGTAAGGGGTACTTTTTCTTTATGGTTGTCTTATTGAGTTGTATGTAATCTATGGACAGTCGAAGTGTGCCATATTTATTTTTCACAAACAAGATGGGCGCTCCCCACAGAGATACATTGGGTCAGATGTATCCTTTGTCCATCATCTCCTTTAGTTGTATCTTGATCTCAACCAGCTCTAGCGTGCTCATTCTATATGGCGTTCTAGATGTTGGTACATCTCCTGGTGTAAGTTCTATCAAGAAGTCAATGTCCCTTCTCAAAGGTAGACCTGGTACCTCTTCTGGGAACACATCATTTTATTCTCTTAATATGGGGTGGTCCTTTACATTTGGTTTTTCATTCTCAACAAATTCCAGTACCTATATGGCATATAAGGAACACCCCTTTCTGCCATACTTTTTCATTTGAAGGGTTGATATTTGTCTCACTAAGACAGGTTTTTGAATCCCTTTGAGGGTCATTTTTCTCCCTTATTCATTTACACAATCTAAAGTTTTATGATAACAGTCCAATTTATTTTTATAAGAAGGCAACCAATCCATACCAATCAACAAGTCATAAGATCCCAGGGGAAGTATGTTAAGGGTCACTTGGGTTGGTAGTCCACCCATCATGAATTGACAGGCTGGTATGACCTCTGCCACCTTTATTTTGGTACCAGTGGCTAATCGCACCAACCACGGTTTAACATGTATAATTGGTTTTAGTTTACACTTATCAACAGTCTGAGGGGAAACATAACTCAAATTAGAACCTCGTTCAATTAAAATAGAAACTAGATGGTTGGCGATCATACCTTCTAGTTCCACAATTGAATCTTGGTGGTCGGCTTGATTATTGTCCAAGGCTACATAGATTCATGTCATGCTCCTAGCCACATCATTGGTAGTGGTAGCTTCTTGGATACTGTAGACTCTCTTATTGTTCTGTTGTCTATGTGGGCAGTCCCTCAATCGATGATCTTCTCCACAACCCCATCATTTTAAGGGTTCCTTCTTTAGGTTATCGGTCCTTTCTAGGACTGTCTTAAAAGGTTTATTTCCACTTTGAAAGAGGAATTTTTTCTGATATACACTTATAGTAGTAAGGATCCTTCTAGAATCTTTTCCATAGTTCTTAAATCTTGAGGATTTAAACCCCTTCTTCTAGAATTGCAAACTACTCTGCTTCTTCCAGTCCTCGTGAGGTCTTGTCTTACTCCCAAATTGTTCATAACAATACCTCACCTTCCAGATAGTTTCTTCTAAGGTCTTTGGTTTGTCGAACTCAATCCTCTCTTTGTAGGTCTGAGGTAATCCACTAATGAACAACTTCATTTTTACTTTTTCATATTTTATGTAGGGTACATACCTCAGTAGTTCAAGGAATTTATTAACAAATTCATCTATGGTCAGCTGCCCCAACCTGAGTTCATAGAATTCCTTAGTTTTCCTATCCATGTATTTCTCTAACAGATGTTGTTTCCTAAAGTATTTCTCAAAAAAATTCCATGAAAATTCCTTCTCATGGACTCCTTTAACATTCCTAATGTCTTCCCACCAAATGGAAGCCTTTCCATTTAGGTTAAATATGATTATTCGAGCCTTCAAGTTTTCAGAGTAGTCATGGACTCTGAAGTACTTCTTTAAACCAAGCAGCCAAACTTCATCCTCTTCTCCCTTCCTAATATCTCCATCAAAAGAGGGTGGTTTGGCTTTCTTGAATTCTTCAGGATCATGATTTTTGCAACACTTCCGCTTCTTTTCTTTCCTTTGAGAATGTGAGCTTTCTCTGCTACTAGAAGATCCTTTGGATTTTCCAGCTTCCTTTACAAAGGACTCTACCGATGAGTGTCCCCTGCCTCCAAGTTGGGCCTTCTTCAAGGTGCTTCTCCCAGTGTGGTCACTTATGGAGTCATGTTTTCGGATCTCAGGTGGACTTTGACTTCTCTTCTTATGTCGTCAGTCCACATGACTGGTTGCGGGTTCATGCTATAGTTACCTCTGTATGTTGGACAAGCTCTGCAGCAAAACTGCGTTAATTTCTGTTTGTTTTCCTTTCTACTTTATCAATCTCTCATTGTCATCCTTACAACTCTGTAATTCGGCCCTGAGGCTCCTTACATTTTCATCCAAATATGGAGGGGTTTCCACCACCCTCCTTTCGTCAGATTCTTCATATCTATTGTGGGAGCTATCCCCCACTTCATGAAACGTCACCATCCTTTAGTCTTGAAATTTTCTAGTGATTTATTGACTGCTCGAGTAATGAAAAAAACACTTATTGTTAGCTAACAGTCTATTAGTTCATGAACAATACATGGTTCAATTTCTTAAATGAACACACACAGTAGAAAGTTTCATTATTTTCTTTAATAACATTTTTAACCAGACTTTTTAAGAAAGAGGTAAGGTAGAGTGTCACTCTTTTAAAAGAAATATAAATAGAGTTTTTAAGCGACTCATCCATGAGCCCAAGTAGACCAAGTGTTGTAACCATGCTCTGATACCAATTTGTAACATACCCATGACAGTGCTAAAAATAAAATAAAAATTGTGTCCTCCTTACAAGAATAAACCCTCTCTCTTTCTACGAGTTCTAATTTGGACAGTCGCTAAACCAGCCTGGCCTTCCAGTCAAGGATCTCTGATTCTAAATCCAGGCGACTTTCTGAGACCTTGATGGTATTATTCTGTAATTAAAAATAGAACCTTTTAAATACCTGGTGCAGGTCTAAGGGTACCCGCGACCTCTGTCTGTGCGCTGACAAAATATTGAATTTTGGGCGCCAACTCCTTTTTCGTTAACCCCCTCCTTCATATGGCCTTGGGCTATGACCTATTGGAAGGTACGTGATTACAGGTGAATCCAAGGGTGGTTTCAAGACAACCTGATTTTCACCCCATAATCCACTACAAAGTGCCACGTATGAATTTGTTGATACCGTGGTTTCAATTGCGGCCAACTCAGGGAAAATTAAGACCCGAGCATGTTTTGGCCCTGAATTTCTTGTCGACCATCGATCTCTTTATTTAGGTGATTATCCGTTATCAGCGACTGTTATCTATCCTCCTTTCTTGTCTTTCACGCGCCTTCCCAGACCTCCCCGATCTGTCAACACGTAGTTCCCTTCCAAATCAACGGTTACGATTGGTTCCGGCTCTCCGGCCTTCGAGAATTTCAACTCTCAAACTCTCACTTCCTTCTTAGTAGATATATTTTGGATTGGAAGATATTATTTCACCTATCCCTATAGATGTGTGGCTATGATTTCCTCTGCGAGTTCGGCCTTCGGGAGTTTCAATTCTCAAGCTATCATTTTTTCCGGAGAGATTTCTCTAAAATGGTAGATTGTCTACCATGCATCCTCCTCAATCGATGGTTTTTCTCCTGCCTCGAGACTTTGGAATCCTCAACCATATCGACAATATTTTAGCTCCCTCCTCGATCAACAATCGATATCTTCTCTAGGTCTTCGGACCTTTTCCTTCTCTCTTTTCTTCCGAAGTTCTACATCTGGCGTCGTGTGTCCACCTTCACATCGATGGATCTCGTTGCTTTGGATTTCTGGGCTTGGGAAATCTCAAATATCAACTCTCTATTTTTCCCAATGGATTTTACCCAGAATCGATAATCCATTGACACATGTCCCTCTCGGATCAATGACTGCGATCTCTTCACGTCTTCGGACTTCGGATTTCTCAACTCTCAACTTTCAACTAAAACTCCAATTCCATTTACCTGAAGCTTGCGATATATCGCCACGTGTCTCTCTAGATCTAATGGTCCAGAGTCCTTCAGCTCTTTAGTGCTTCTCGCTTAGGAGTTTTCAATTCAGCATCACTTGTCCCCCTTAGCGATGAATAGTCCCAACTCACTTCTCCCCACAGCCGATATGACGACTGTTGTCTCTCCTCCTTCTGATATTTGAGGTCTTTTGACTTGGGAGAGTTTGGTAGATGTTCAAAGGCCTGAACCTTCATTCCTCCTATGAGTCTGGCTATCTCAAGTCCCACCTTCGCTCTTGAAAACGTTATCTCTTCTAAGTTTTTCGATTCTCTCAGACCGACAATACTGAGGGACTCCGTTACTTCACAGATTTCCAAAAGGACTCACGACCAACCATCTCACAACTATCCAAGGTCTGGCAATCATGATCCGACCAATACCGAGGTGTCCATTGATCGATGGTTCAAAGCAATTGTGGGGACCCAACATGCATGCTCATTATCAGAGAGCTCAACCTCCACAATCTATAAGTACTCACCCATCTTGGTCAAATCGGAATCATTGATCTTCCAGCCGACGCAATCAATGGCAATGGTGAATTGCAGGCCACGAACTAGATCGTCCACTACTTTCACCTTCACGCTTCACAATGATTCCCCACACTTGATCTCTATTCATAGATCAACAGTCATAACAATTTGACATCTCGGAGCTTCAAGCTCCAAGGTTCCTAGACCTAGGTCACATGGATCTTCTGATAATTCTTGGGTTATGATCCCCGCTCTTAGTCGGGTCTCTGGTTAAGGACTTGGGCATAGGTTCAAGGTCTCCTAGACTACTGGTCTGAAGGAAAAACCTTCCCAACTTGCAGGGCTTTGAGCTCTAAGTCAGGGAAACGTAACTTGTGAGGTTACCAAAACGATAGTTATGCCCAGAGGCTTGTTCCAACTCTGGGGCGGTGATGTAGCTCCCTGGAAATGTGCCTTCAAGTGACTAAATAGGGGAATATGGAAAATCAAGAAGAAATATAGGTTCTCAAGGGAATGAATGCATATTCATAATTTAATCATTTAATACAAATAAAGAACCCTTTATAGACATATAAATGTTCGCATACATCCATTATTTACAATTCAAAGAATAAGGCAAGAAAACACTTATCAGAAACATAGAGTGTGATGCAACTACTGAAAGGGGTTCTTGTTTCCACCCAACCATAGACTCAAAACTCCCAATGGATTTATCACTGGCTGCCTCCGAGCTTAATCCACGATGCTTTGAGATTCAATCTCTTACTTCCAGCTCAACGGAAGTTAGGGACGAAGGTTACTCTCCTTCTCCCAATATAGAAATAGATAAGGATGAAGGTTAATCTCCTTCTCTTGGATAAATCTCTATTTTATGTGATCATAACTCATTGTTCCTCTTTCAGTCCTTCCTTGGACCCGAGATTTTCCGCTCTCGTCTCTGCATTTTCTTCATAGGTCTTCCTTTGCCCACCACACTTCCTTTCTTTCCTTCCTCAAAAAGGTTGTGTGTGGCTCAAATTCCCAGTCCTTGGTCAGGTATGGAAGCCTCACGGATGGGTGGTCTTCCCCATCCCCTCATTAACTCTTAAGGAGGTCTTCCTACCTACCAGCCTGACTGTAATTCATTCTTGGGTCAGAGGGTTGTTCTGATCTGAGAAATTAATTCTAGCATGGTATTGGTTCGGTGGAGGTTAACACAACCATTCTGGATCCCCTCCACCACCTTTCACAGCATTCATGGTTTTATCTTAGCACATCCCCTCTTTCAGTAGTCATGCAACACGCAACCATTTTCTATTAAAATAACAGAATTTACATTCATCGACATTTTGTACAAAGGTTCATCAAATCAAACATTCACACCTTTAGGTTTGTCATAGTTCCTTGTCCAATATAGTTATATTTACAGACTAGGGGAAATAGACTATTACAGAATGATTTTGGCAACTTTCACTTCCAACCGTTCAAATATGTCTTCTTCCAGATCTCGAGGGTTATTATAAATAGACTCCTCCGCCATGGATAGGGTTTCTACAACTTCTCTTTAAGTCAATTCCTAGATCCTCCAAATTCCCACAAATACCCAAAATAAAAACCTAATCTTATACCAATATGATCTATAAATTAATGTGGATATTCCAATGGAATAGTTTGTCACAACATATGTGATAAATAACTGAAATCTTTATTATTAAGGTTATTTTTCCTTTAGATTTCCAGAATATCTAGTTGTTGATTTTTCTTCTTATACATGAAATATATAAATAGAGAAAAATAGAATACATTCACACTATCCAAAAATATACACAAGATATGACCTGGGAAACCAAATATGGGAGAAAACCCAGCTAGAAGGTGGGGCTACTCTACTCTCCTTTCTCTAGTATATAAATGATGCAAGTACAAAGAAAAAGGCACTCTCTGTGGAGTTTCCTTTGACTTGTGGCATGTATGGTTGCTACATAATATCTCCTCCTCTACTATTCTCACATAATACCACTCTTATATGTTTTTTTAATCTATGGAACAAGATACAATTCAAAATAAGGGAACCTCTTCTTCTCCTAGTGGCTCGATTTTTAACATAGCCTGATAGCCATCTAGGAATAACTTTTTGACTTCCTCAACCCTCAATTATGGTAGATTTTTTAACCTTATATAATCTTGTTTAAACACCTCACATGCATAGCCCCATATGCATGAGTAATTTGGGTTGACATGGCATCCTCTCATACCATGGTGGTCAACACAATGGGTCAACTTGCAGGAGGCATAACTTTTGCATATAAACTTTGATTGACACAATGTTTGCACCGTTGGAAAGGTATCAATGTATAGAATAGAATCACATGATCCAAAATATTCTGGGAAATTTTTAACCCAGTTTTTTTGTTTTTTTTTATTCCTAAAAATGGCCCTAGAAGGTTCCAAACCTCAATTTTCCAAACTTAGATTTGCAACTAAAATGGCCCTGCAAGATGATTCCTCCAAATTTTTCCACTCTAAAAGGATAAATATAGATGAAAAAAAATATAATGATCCAATACGGATCACGTTAGTTTATTTTTATTGATAGAGAAGTAAATATAATAGGAACAAAGAAAGCCTTCAAAGGGAGGATTATTATTCCTCATGTTGGTTGAGATGTTGAAAAGAAGATGATTATAAGGAAATTAAAGGAGCCAATCAGAAAGGGGATATTGGAATGAAAAAAAAGAGACATGGAAAGAGAAGAATGAATGAATTAAGGAGATAGGAGGAAGGAAGAATAATGAAGAGGGAGAGAATGAGGAGATAGGATTAGAGGGAAAAGACATAGACTAGTGAGCATGTTCTATATATATGATCCCATTGAGGCACTATGCATGTAAATTTATAAAATTAATGTAGTTTAATGAAAGGATAGTTGAACCAATTTGATGAAGAAATATCCCTATGTTTGTGTTTAACGACTGTGTTTTTGTGAGATAGATTTGGTGTGCCTTTAAGGAGTGGTTTATGTGAATTTCAGATCCTATAATGATCTTGTTTATGTTTTTATTGTGTGTTGGTTGAATATAAATTTCTACTGTGGATTGAGATCCTCTCTGCATTAAATGGTATTAGATTGGTGATATCCTACTGAAGAATTGCAGCTCCAACAAATGAAGTTGTTGGGTAGAGTTGCAAGAGAAGGAGAAGAATAGCTCCAAATACAAGTGGGTATATGTTGTGGATATTTGGAGGTGCAAACAAATGAGGAAAAGGAAATTCCATTGTGGGTTTGGAGAGTCCAAGGTAGATTTAAAATATGCAAGTAGGTATTCAAAAATAGCTCCAACATTTGAGTTAGGTAGATATTGAATTTGAAGAAGAAGTTGCATAATGAAAATTGTTGAGATGGGTCACAAAAGAAGAGTAAAAATTGAAAGCATGAGTAGAAAAATGTCTTATGAGGAGGACATATTAGAGGAAATGTTTTTGGAGTTGAAGAGAATTATGATTAATTTGGAAGTAGTGAAGGTATCCTAATGGTTTTTTTAGAAAAAATAAATCCAAGAAAAGGGCCCAGAAAACCCTTAGCCAAGACAAAAGTTTGAAGATTTTAATGGAGAAAAGAAGACATGTGACTAAAGTTGAGGCCCTATAAATAATGGAGTAGATTCTATCAAGAATGGATGCCTTATAGCATGTAGAGGAAATATATTGTTAGGTTTACATGGAGGATAATGAAGATGAATACCTATCAATTGGGGAGGATTATGGAAATTACCAAGGCAATGAAGAAGGTGGTGATATCTTAGAGTGTGCATCAAATGAAGGAGAGTCTTTAGAGGATGTTCCTACGGAAACACGGAAACACTTGTTTTATTTAAGAACTATGTAACACCCCATTTTTTATCCCAAGATTAGCAATGTATATATGTGTACATGATAAATGGTTAAAATATGAACAACAATGTAGTGTCTAAATTGTTCTTTGAACAATAAAAACACACCACTGGTTCTATATAGAGGAGGATTAAATACATCAATGGATATTATTCCACATGAGAGGAAAGAAAGGGGGATTACGAGCCTCAAAAGGGGTTAAAGTAAAACAATATTATTTTATTCCTAATCCTAATTCATTACTTTATGTGTTCCTAAGTATTTGGAGCCTTGGGAGTCAGTGGGGAAGTGTGAAACATGGGATTCCTGTGAAAACATCTAGTTGATTATAATCCATGTATTTTGGTTATGCAAGGGAATTGTTTTTCATAATTTCTTGGGGATTTGTTTATCATTATGTTAGAATGTTTTCCCACAGCTTGGGTGTGGATTGAAATATTGCAATTATTTTATAATGAAATTATGGGAATTGATTGGCATGAAACCATGAAGAAAATGTATGCCATATGCATGAGAAACTAATACAATTGAGTAAACTAGTTACAAATGAGAATTCTTGGAGTCTAGGACAGAGAGATTTCCTAGTCGACCTGTGATGGATCCCTAGAGGGAAGTGGGATAGATCGAGGGACTTTTTGGTAGGTAAGGGGATCCCATTCTTTGGGTTGTCTAGGTTGAAGGGGAAAGAAAGATGGTGGATTGAAATTGTTGTGAGAGTGTACAGTTTGTGAATTCTATGAAATTGGGCTATGTGAGAATATTAGAGCCAACCATAGGTGTTTCATCCTTATGGACTCATAGCCTCTACTCGGGGTTGTTCCTATTGTAGAAATATGACAAGAAGAGGTGAGCCTATGGTTGGATGGTATGTCCTTTATTTGTAGCCAGTTGGTGATTTATTTCCAAAAGATCAATGTTTATGGTTTATTTGTGTAAATGTTGAATTATTGATATTTATGTAAATGTTCTTTTGTTTGTATGAATAAGAGTGCATGGTTAAGCTTGCATGAGTTAACTCAATAATGGTATGACAATAAAGGAATATGATACTAGATCAATAAGATGTAGATTATATCATAGCTAGAAGGTTAGGCATGAGATAGAAAGGTATCATAGCATAAATTTTAATATTGAGTGGGTGGGAAGGAAATTTTGAAGTATCCCACTACCCCAATAGTGTACAAGGCTATTTGGTATGCTACAAAGTGGTATCAAAGCAAGGTTACAACATTGGGGCTATATGGGCTAGAAACGAGCTTGCAAAGGAAGAAGTTATGGGTTGCAAGTTATGTGTTTGATAAAATCTATGTGTGGAAAATTGTGTAAAGGATGTAATTGAAAATTCATGGGTATTAAATTGCCTATATGGTATGAGACAAAATTTATATGATAGTATGGAGGCATGAATTTTATAAATTCATAATTATATAGTTTGGCCTATGTGAATTTGGGGAAAACGTGAAATTGGGAGAAAATATGGAATTTTATATTAAATATAGAGATTAATAGTTGAAGCAATGTTAGATTGGTATGGTACAAGGATTGAATTGGATAGGGAAGCTCAGCCTCATGGAATCCCTATGGAGAAAAACAAAAAATAAATAAATAGAAAATATAAATATTTTTAAATTTATGGAATATGGGCCGAAAATATGGCATGGATTGCCTTGATGACATGGACCTATACTGGTGACATGGATGGGAAAGGTGGCATGGAGGTTTTTGGTGGTGTTGAGTGGAGCCAAGGTCCATAGGTAGTAGCCACGAGGTAGGGGGGAATCCAAGTCATAAAATTAGTTTACAAGGACATGTGAGGTGGTTTTGTGAAATTTTTCAAAACCCCTGTAGTCATTTCTAAGGTGATTTTTGTCTCATGGGAAAAATGCAGGTGGTAAGAAGTTACAAGGCCATGGAGAAAATTAAATAGGCTACAAGTTATAGTCTTGTAGTAGGCCTCAACCATTGATTTGATATCTATGTGGAGAACATGTGCACTAGTTGAGGTTGTCGGAGATGGGACCCCACCCTTCACATCAACCACATATAATGTGCCAAGTGGAAGGTGAAAGGATAGAATGGGACCCCCTGTCACATCCATGGTTAGGATTGCACTAAGTTGTAGAAAAAGACAAGGGGATATGAGTGGCCCCCAAATTTATTAAACATAATAATAAAAATAAAGTGGAGAATGGTAAGATGGGGCCATGGAAGAATGACATGGTAGGTAAATAAGGAAAGTTAGATGACATGGAATACATTGGTGATCACATATAGGATCCTACTACCACATCAATAGGCACATGTAATTCTGTGTCAACAAGATACACACACACACAATATAATTTTAAGGTCACGACCAAGCAAGACACCAAATTGGTATATGACATGGCAAATATTTAAGATGACATATAGGATCCTAATGCCACATTAGCAAGAACATTTCATGACATGTCAACAAGATACACACATAATATAATTTTAAGGTAACGGCTTAGCAAGGCACCAAATTGGTGTATGAGACCCCTTTGTTTATGGGACAAGAGACCCCTTTCGCACAACGATTTGACTTCCAAAGTCTACGTAGGTATACATACCCTACCCCCTTTAAAATGGATGTTGGTTAAAACATTTCAATTATGTGTTTTTCATTGT
>SNQJ01S0026417.1:22188-37042 GCA_010110895.2 Picea sitchensis | reverse complement strand
TGGGTTTTCGTTGAATTTGAATCATTATAATATTTTAGGATTTTTGGATTATTCTTAAGTATTATAGATTTAAGGTGTGGTTTTATTGGTTGACCATTAACCAATTGTATTGTATTTGGTTGTATGAATTTATAACTTATCATTTTCATTGTATTGGTTTACCTTTCTTTAAAGTGTGATGTTCGAGCCTCGAAGTCACTCCCAGCCTCCCCTCTCCATCATCGGAAATCCCTTACAACATTTGGTCAATTCGTTGATACAATACCGACCATTAGTTCACAGCCATCTAATCTATCAAAGTATAGTTCATTATGGTGCCTAACATACGTGAAAATGTCCAACATTTCCCCTAAAATGATCATAACTTCCTTGCAACTCTTTGGTATGTGTTAGTTCTCAAATTCGCATTGTTAAAATTTTGACATTTGGCCAATAGTAGGGGTTAAAATTTTGACATTTGGCCAATAGTAGGGGTGCTATCGGCCAATACTAGGGGTGCTACCAAAATCCATGCATTCTTTTAGCGTAATCATTAACATGATATTGTCAACCTCTTTGTCGATTTTCTATCGAATTTCTAGAAACTACCAAGCTTTTCAAGTCCCCCATATCCTAATATTTTCAATCTCGTGAAGTCTTTCTTACAATAGGGTCATATTTTCTTTATTATTGCATTATCTATCTAAAGCCAACAACAATGTGCCCATCCAAATGTCAATCACTCATCACCAGGTGTTATATTTATAGGCACTAAATGTCAAACCCGAGTCTCATTCAAATGCTAGAAATTTGCAGTTGTGATAATTCTCAAGTCACGAAGAATGATGTAAGAAAACTAAGACTATGACAGAAAAGTATTGGGACTAGGAATTGGTAAATGAAACAAAGCCTATATGGATGTGTAATCCCGAAGAGGTTCCATCAGAAGAGTACAATGAGTTTTACAAGAAGGCATTCAATGAATTTATGGATCCTTTGACATACACTCACTTCATAACTAGGGGTAAAGTAGAGCTCTAAAGTGTCATTTACATCCCTAGTATGGATCCTCTCAACCGTGAGGATATAATGCATACAAAGGCTATGAACATTCACCTATATGTCAAGCAAGTTTTTATTTCTGATGAGTTCGATGGTGAATTGTTTCCACAGTATCTGAGCTTTGTTAAAGGTATTGTGGATTCAAATGATCTTCCTCTTAAATGTCTCCATAGAGATCCTTCAAGAAAGTTCGTATAATGAAGAAGTGTCATGTATGAAAGACATTTGATATGATTCAGGGTATTTTGCAAAGTGAAAATAAAGAGTATTACAAGAAATTTTGGGAGAACTTTGGAAAGTATATCAAATTGGGTTGTATTGAAGACTCAAATAACCAGTCAACATATTTCTAATCAGCAACGTCAAGCCACATCGGTCTCTAACCGAGAATTTGATCCTCAAACAACAAAGCATATGAATTGATGTTAAATCATACAAACAAATATCTAAAGATTTGGAAGGTTTATTTGAACTCATGCGCACTTTCTCCAAGCTGGGAGGGATAGAAGGAGACTTGGCATGGTACTTAGACCATTTTGGAAAAATCTTGTGCCACCTATTTATCTTTTGGTACTCAATTGTGCGAGCATTTCTAAGTGAAATGGTACCAACAACTAAATTGGTTGAGATTAGTCATGTATGAAAGACATTTGATATGATTCAGGGTATTTTGCAAAGTGAAAATAAAGAGTATTACAAGAAATTTTGGGAGAACTTTGGAAAGTATATCAAATTGGGTTGTATTGAAGACTCAAATAACCAGTCAACATATTTTTGATCAGCAACGTCAAGCCACATCGGTCTCTAACCGAGAATTTGATCCTCAAACAAAAAAGCATAGAAATTGATGTTAAATCATACAAACAAATATCTAAAGATTTGGAAGGTTTATTTGAACTCAGTGCACACTTTCTCCAACTGCAGAGGATAGAAGAACTTGGCATAGTACTTAGACCATTTGAAAAAGGATCTTGGCCTTACTATTTATCTTTCGGGTACTCAATTGTCAGAGCATTTCTAGGCGAAATGACTGCAACAACTAAATTGGTTCGAGATTAATAATAAAACCCAAAATTCCCACCCAGATTCACATTCTCAAGTAAAGGATCAAAAGTTGAAAGAAAACTCTAGATTTTGAGAGCAAGTTAAACACTTCAGATGCCAATCTCAGATTTGATAGCTGAGATCTATGTTATTTTGACAAGCAAGTAGGTGGATGTTTGTGACACCGACATGGGTTCAAAAAACCATCATCTTTTCAGCAGAGATTGCCCAAAGTTTGACAGATCATTAACTATTGGTATCAAAAAGCCATATTTTGAGCTGATTTGATTTTGTAGAAACGAATAGGCATTGGTCAAAGGGATATTTGTCAATCTTCAAGAACTGATGCATAGTTGATGAACGAGTGCCGAAGTATTTTGCATAGCACCTGGAAAGTAGTAGTTGGTAACTGAGAAATCTTTAAATACCCTTTCCAGACTTGTTGGAAAAAATACAACAACATATTAAGGTTGCGAAGATTCAATCCCTTTTTCCATATCCTCATTCATTCAAAGGAAATTCAAACACTAAATAAATAAATAAAACAGAGTATTCAAATAATCAATCCAACCACCCCAGATTCATAGTGGTCCATTAAAGGTCGATTCCAAATTTTCGGGAAGATAGGATGCTAGTCAGAGATACCATTACTTATTTAAAGGCACTAAATCAGTAGTCAAGAACTTATTCCAAATTCGAGGGCTTTTGAATATAGCATGTTTAGATTTTTGCCATGAATATTTCTTTATAGATTTTCGAGAAACAGGTCATACACAGGGAATTGTTTTGTCTATTTAAAAATTAACATTTTTGAAAGTTCGACAGCAGAAGGGAAAATCAATCATAGGGCATCAAATCGGGCTTTCCAGGAAATCATTTAGCGGGTGGAAATTAATGGAGGATTGTCTTCCAGATTTAAATCCAGAATTTTTAGTATTTGAAGACATAAATACATGTGGTGGCAATTTGATCATCGTTAAAAATACACATTCCCAGATTTTGTGCATTCTTGTTGTTATTCAGGAGGGTAATTTTGGGCCTAATTTTAGACCAAACCGTAAGGAATTTATTGAAATCATTCAAAACCCACCTCCCAAATGGATCCATTTACATTTATCCTGGAGGGTTTGCGAAATTTCTCAATGGTTCAAGAGAAATATGCATCTGATTAGGACAAAATGTTCCATACATTTCTAGTGACAGTGCATATGGGAGGAGGGGAAATTTTTCATCATTGGCAATGAATCTTCATTTCCAGGCAGTCAAGTCAACTCCAGATCGCAGAGGATCATCATCAGAAATCAAATCCAAATTTAGAAGATCCATATTTCAAGGTATTCGATTACATAAGTCCTATATTTTTAGCAAACCGATAGCTTATGTGGCTGATGTAAATTTATATAAAATCCATTATTGGTACAAAGGAGAGAGGAGGAGGTGGAAGGGGTGAGGCTCGAGAAGGAAAATGAGGAGGTAGAAAACCTATGTGATTCATTGTAATCCTGAGGAAATTTTATTATGTGATAGCTTCTGACATTGAAGATTCATGACAATTGTTTTATCATATTGTGGTTTCCTTTGTTTTACACTCTTTTTTTCATCTTGCTTGAATGAATTGGAGACATTGAGAAACAATGGTTTCCCATGGATAATAGATTCTTGAGAGATAAATATTTTGATGTGACTGCCTATTATTTGTGTGTTTTGTTTCAAGTACCTTTCCATCCATTTTACAGAGAGAATCTATGTTTGATGGGCATTTTACTTTTTGTTTATTTCCTATTCTTCTACCCATTTTCATATAAAAACATTATCTGATATGAAATTTGATTGCCTTCGATCAACAAGGTGTTTACTTGACTCCATGCCCAATGGTGTTTCACTGATCTGTGATTAGCTGGTTGGCCTCTTCCTTTCATTTTCAGTCTTACTAATCCATCAAACCAACCCACAATCCAATTTCGATGTATAATAAACCATTGAAATAACTTGACAATGCCCTAGCTTTCCCTTTAGAAGTCAAGTGAAACTTTAGGGACTAACATCTTTTGGCGCCATTGTTGGGGACAAAGGAATGAAGACATCTTCCATGGGAAGAATGACACATATCAACTCTAACTCCTAATGGTGAACAAGGGTTGGACACATTTATGACTACATCATTCACCTAGCGACTTCATGAAGGAAGAATCTATTGGTGACTCCATTGATCCAGGATGTCGAAGGCCATGGAAGCCATTTTGGCTCGTAGGTTTGCTCCATTTGATTTCTCTGGTATTCCTAGTTTTCCAAATGTTGTGCCTAGTATGCATGAATGGGGAGACTACCTTCTGAGGTTCAGAGGAGATGATCACAATCATCCTATACAACACTTGATTGATTTTCATCAATACATGGACCAACTTGATATTCATCATGAAGACGTATTGCTGAAAATGTTTATGTACTCCTTGGAAGGAGAGGCGAGACAATGATACTGATATCTTCATGTTTCCAATATTTCATCATTAAAGGATTTTCATGCTTCTTTTCATTCATATTGTAACACGATTTATCCTTCTGAGTGCCTCTTGGATGATTGTTGTGAGCAATTTAAATCTCTTAGCGAAAAGTTTTAGGAGGGATTTAGTGATGAGATTAGTGAAGAAATTTTGGAATATTCTCATAATGCTCCTAACATTCTTGGTGGTCTTTTTAATGGGTCTCCTCATGAAGAATTTGCTTCTGATTATTTTTTTGAATATCAATTATTGATTGAAAAAACTTTTGTTGGAAGCTATCTTACAAACCAAACTATTATTAAATAACATAAATCTTCATCTTTATCATTAGGAACCTATCAGAGTGCTCTAGTTTATGATGATTACAAGGATAATTTAAAGGAATTGTCTTTTGCATCAACACATGCAGATTTTTACAAGCATATATATGAAAATCATGCATCCAATTCTAATGAAGACAATGAAATAGTTCTGCATAATGAAGGTCTTATGACAGATATTGCTTTTTATGTTCAAATAAATGAAGACAATCTACTAATTTCCGATCCTCTTGATATTCTTGTTTCAAACGTTGTTAAAGAATTCCCTAGTCAAGAATATAATGGACAGTTTCAAGAGCTCTATATTGTCCCAGTTTGTAATGGAATGTATGATATTGGGGCATTGTTTCAAGAGAATTTTGGTTTCATTGATGGAGCAGAAATTATAGATCAACAACTTGGTCTTATACATTGACTGGAATTGTATCATTCCCTTCATGATCTAGTGGTCATCTACATAGAGTCATTGTTCACAGAAGATTTCAATTTTGCAGCATTTGGTATGCAAACAAAATACAACGATGATTATAAGTTGTATATTATATTTATGCTGCAAACATCTCAGTTTTTCTATATTCTTTCATTCAGTTGCAAAGAATACCATTTTCTCGGAAAAATGATTCAATGGTTGCATTGGAAATTCACCTACACGTGATCAACATGATGTCAACAGGTTAGTAGAGTAGGAGGGTTGAATAAGTTCGCATCCGAGCAGTTTTTTTTTATCTTGTTATAGATTAGCATGGATAATTAACTCCATAGCCCAATGGAAAAACACTAATGCAGATCCAAATTTTTCTTTTCAAATTGATGGTTGGGCATCCATTTCTTTGGGCTTTGCAGAGTTGTTTGGGCAAAGTGTGTGGTTTGGTTTTTCATTTCTTTCAGTGGATATGAACGGTTTCAGTATGTAAGAGAGTGTTTTCAGTTGACCAGTTACAGGGAAAATTTGCAGTGGTGAATCAAGGCACAGTGCTCAGCTTGATCTTGGATCCTCACAAGGAGGATTCCATCCCTAGAAAGAGCTAGTGTTAGTTCTCAAATTCGAATTGTTAAAATTTTTACATTTGGCCAATAATAGGGCCGCTACCAGAATCCATGCATTCCTTTAGCGCAATCATTAGCATGATCTTGTCAACCTCTTTTTCGATTTTCTATCGAATCTCTCAAAACCGCCAAGCTTTTCAAGTCCCCCATATCCTAATATTTTCAATCTCGTGAAGTATTACCTACAATAGGGTCATATTTTCTTTATTATTTCCTTATCTATCCAAATCCAGCAACAATGCACCCATCCAAATGTCAATCACTCATCAACAGGTGTTATATTTACAGGCACTAAATGTCAAACCCAAGTCTCATTCAAATGCTAGCAATGCAAAGATATGATAATTCTCAGGTCACGAAGAATCATGTAAGAAATCTAAGACTGTGACAGAAAGGTATTGGGACTAGGAATTGGTAAATGAAACAAAGCCTATCTAGATGAGTAATCTCGAAGAGGTTCCATCAGAAGAGTACAATCAGTTTTACAACAATGCATTCAATGAATTTATGTATCCTTTAACATACACTCACTTCATAACTAACGATAAAGTAGAGTTCTAAAGTGTCCTTTACATCCCTAGTATGGCTTCTCTCAACAGTGAGGATATAATGTGTACAAAGGCTAAGAGAATTCACCTATATGTCAAGCGAGTTTTCATTTCTGATGAGTTCAATGGTGAATTGTTTCCACACTATCTGATCTTTGTTAAAGGTATTGTGGATTCAAATGATCTTCCTCTTAAATGGCTCTAGAGAGATCCTTCAAGAAATCCGCATTGTTCATATAATGAAGAAACGTCCTATGTGAAAGACATTTTATATGATTCAAGGTATTTTGCAAAGTGAAAATAAAGAGGATTACAAGAAATTCTAGGAGAACTTTGGAAAGTATATCAAATTGGGTTGTATTGAAAACTCAAGTAACTAGTCAACATATTTTCGATCAGCAACATCAAGCCGCGTCAGTCTCTAGCCAAGAATTTGATCCTCAAACAACAAAGCATAGGAATTGATGTTAAATCATACAAACAAAGATCTAAAGATTTGGAAGGTTTATTTGAACTCAGTCCAAACTTTCTCCAACTTCAGAGAATAGAAGAACTTGGCATAGTACATAGACCATATGAACAAGGATCTTGGCCTTATTATTTCTCTTCCAGGTATTTAATTGTCAGAGAATTTCCAGGAGAAATGATTGTAGAAACTAAATTGGTTCGAGATTAAAAATAAAATCCAAAATTCCCAGCTAGATTCACAATCTTAGGTAAAGGATCAAAAGTTGAAAGCAAACTCCAAATTTTGAGAGGAAGTTAAACACTTCAGATGCCAATCTCATATTTGATAGCTGAGATCTATGTTATTTTGATAGGGAAGTAGGTGTATGTTTGTGACACCAACATGGGTTCAAAAAACCATCATCGTTTTATCACAGATTGCCCAAAGTTTGACAAATTATTAACTATTGGTATCAAAAATCCATATTTTGAGCTGATTTGATTTTGTAGAAATGAATAGGCATTGGTCAAAGAAATATTTATCAATATTTAAGCATTGATTCATAGTTGATGAACGAGTGGCAGAGTATTTTGCATAGCACCCGACAAGCAACAGTTGGTAGATGAGAAATATTTAAATACCCTTTCTAGATTTGATGGCAAAAATATAGCAACATATTAAGGTTGGGAAGAGTCAATCCCTTTTTCCATATCCTCATTCATTCGAAGGAAATTCAAATACTAAATAAAGAAAACAAACAGAGTATTCAAATAATCAATCAAACCACTCCAGATTCATAGTAGTCCATTAAAGGTCGATTCCATATTTCTAAGAAGATAAGATGGCGGTCAGAGATATCATTATGGATTTAAAGGCACTAAATCAGTAATGAAGAATTTATTCCAAATTCGAGGGATTTTGAATATAGCCTATTCAGATTTTTTCCATGAATATTGCTTTATAGATTTTCTAGAAACGGGTCATACACAGGGAATTGTTTTCTCCATTTAAAAATTATCATTTTTGAAAGGTCAATAGCAGAAGGGAAAATCAGTCATAGGGCATGAAATCGGGCTTTCCAGGCAATCATTTAGTGGATGGAAATTAATGGAGGATTTTCTTCCAGATTTAAATCCATAAGTTTTAGTATATGAAGACATAAATACATGTGGTGGCAATTTGATCATCATTAAAAATATACATTCCTAGATTTTGTGCATTCTCGTCGTTATTCAGGAGGGTAATTTCGAGCCTAATTTTAGACCACATTGTAAGGAATTTTATGAAAGCATTCAAAACCCACTTCCCAAATGGATCCATTTACATTGATCCTTGAGCATTTGCAAAAATTTTCAACGGTTCAGGAGAAATATGCATCTAATTAGGATGAAATTTTCCATAAATTTCTAGTGACAGAGCATATGGTAGGAGGGGAAAATTTTCATCTTTGGCAATGAATCTCCATTTCCAGGCAGTCAAGTCAACTCCAGATTGTAGAGGATCATTAGCAGAAATCAAATCCAAATTTAAAAGTTCCATATTTCAAGGTATTTGATTGCATCAGCCCCATATTTTTAGCAAACTGATAGCTTATGTGGTTGATGTAATTTTATATAAAATCAATTATTGGTACAAAGGAGAGAGGAGGAGGTCGAAGGGGTGAGGCCTGAGAAGGAAATTGAGGAGGTAGAAAACTTGTGTGAGTCATTGTAAGATTGAGGGAATTTTATTATGTGATCACTTCTGACATTGAATATTCATGACAATTTTTTTATCAAATTGTGATTTCCTTTGTTTTATACTCTGTTTTTCATCTTGCGTGAACAAATTGCAGACATTGAGAATCAATGGCTTCCCATGGATAATAGATTCTCAAGCGGTAAATATTTTGGTGTGACTGTTATGAGGAAAAACTCTCTATGGCTAGGGTAAAACACAACAGATAGGTTTGACTGTAGAAATCAACTCAATTCCAACATATGTTATATAAACGAATGTGCAAGAGATATAAGAAAGAGGCCTACCTTGTCTAGATGTTTGATGATGTCCACCATTGAGAACTTCGACCCAAAGCTTTATACATGCAACAAGTTCTCAACAAACAAGAAGAGCAAGCATATAGTGATAATATAAAAGGTTAGCACATTAGATAGCATAATCCATTAATATACAAAAAAAGCATGCCCATGGATAATAATTCATATATTTGCAAGATATCAATTGGATGGGAAAGGAGTATTTCTATTAATAAATGATCAGCAGAAGTGAAAACATTACAGACTTATGTGTCGGCATGGTTCAAAACTTAGAAACCAAGTTCCTTCCAGGTGGGCCTCCACCAAAGGCAATCTCATATAAGGGAGACTAAGAGGTTCTCCATCAATAAGGGAAGAGCTTGGGGGATGAACATTGTATTCAGACTTAAAGAATAAAGGGATGCAGACTCAATATGAAGTAATAATTTCTCTAGAGTAATTTTGCTCTTAAAGTTGAATTCTCTCTTTTTCCGTAGCTCAGAATTGGCTTCTTTATAGCCTTCAAAATGCAACTGAAGGGACGAGTCGGAACGTTTCCAGTATGTGGAAGGCCAAGGATCAGATATCTCTTGTTGTGACATGGAAACCCGACATTTAATTTTTATTTTATGGCACAAATCCCGATGTACACGGGTTGTAGTGGAGCAGCATGCATATACGCTTGATGTATAGGGTGCAAGATGCGTACAAGTGGAAAAACTTTATATTTTTGTCTCTGGATTGATTAATCAGGGAAAGTGAGTCTACATAGGGAAATGGGATAAGGCCCTCTCTACAAGATTGCATAGGGTGAGGCAAATCTTGCTCTATCAATGACTGCCTACTATTTGTGTGTTTTGTTTCAAGTACCTTTCCATTCATTTTACAGAGAGAATATTTGTTTGATGGGAATTATACTTTTTGTTTATTCCCTATTCTTCTACCCATTTTCATATAAACATTTTATCTGATATGCAATATGTTTCCCTTTGATCAACAAGGTGTTTACTTGAGTCCATGCCAAATGGTGTTTCACTGATCTACGATTATATTGTTGTCCTCTTCCTTGCTCTTTCAGTCTTACTAATCCATCAAACCAACCCACAATCCAATTTTGATATATAATAAATCATTGCAATAACTTGATGATGCCCTATCTTTCCCTTTCGTAGTCAAGTGAAAATTTAGGGACTAGCATCTTTTGGCGTCGTTGCCAGGGATGAAGGAACGAAGACATATTCCCTGGAAAGAATGAAAAAGATCAACTCTAACTCTTGAGGGTGAACAAGGGTTGGACACATTTATGACTACATCATTCACCTAGCGACTCCATGAAGGAATAATTTGTTGGTGACTCCATTGATCAAGGATGTCGAAGGCCATGGAAGCCATTTTGGCTCGTAGGTTTGCTGCATTTGATTTCTTTGGTATTCCTGGTTTTTCAAATGTTGTTCCTACTATGCATGAATGGGGAGAATACCTTCTGAGGTTCAGAGGAGATGATCACGATCATAATTTTACAACACTTGATTGGCTTTCATCAATACATGGACCAACTTGATATTCATCATGAAGATGTATTTCTGAAAATGTTTATGTACTCCTTGGAAGGAGAAGTGTGATAATGGCACTGATCTCTTCCTGTTTCCATTATTTCATCATTAAAGGATTTCCATGCTTCTTTGCATTCATATTGTAAGAGGATTTATCCTGCCGAGTGCCACTTGGATGATTGTTGTGAGTGATTTAAATCTCCTAGCAAAAATATTCAAGAGGGATTTAGTAATGAGATTAGTGAAGAAATTTTGGAATATTCTCATAATGCTCCTAACAATATTGATGGTCTTTTTAATGGGTCTCCTCATGAAGAATTTGTTGTTGATTATTTTTGTGAAGATCAATTATTGATTGAAAAAACTTATGTTGGAAGCTATCGTAAAGACCAAACTATTATTAAAGAACATAAATATTCATATTTATCATTAGGAACCTATCAGAGTGCTCCAATTTATGATGATTACAAGGATGATTTAAAGGAACAGTCTTTTGCATCAACACATGCAGAGTTTTGCAAGCCTATATATGAAAATTATGCATCCAATTCTAATGAAGACAATGAAATAGTCCTTCATAATGAAAGTCTTACAACGCATATTGCTTTTTATATTAAAATTAATGAAGACAATCTATTGTTTTCCGATCCTCTTGATATTCTTGTTTCAAACGTTGTTAAAGAATTCCTAGGTCAAAAATATAATGGCCATTTTCAAGAGCTCTCTTCTATCCCAGTTCGTAATGGAATGTATGATATTCGGGCATTGTTTCAAGAGAATTTTGGTTTTCATTGATGGAGCAAAAATTATAGATCAACAACTTGGTTTTACACATCGACTGGAATTTTATCATTCCCTTCATGATCTAGTGGCCATCTACATAGAGTCATTGTTCACATAATCTTCCAGTGTTGCAACATTTGGTATGCAAAAAAAATACGGTGATGAGTATAAGTTGTATAGTATATTTATGTTGCAAACATCTCAATTTTTCTATATTCTTTCATTCAGTTGCAAAGAATACCATTTTCTCGGTAAAATGATTACATGGTTGCATTGGAAATTCGCTTACACATGATTAGCATGATGTCAGCAGGTTAGTAGAGTAGGAGGGTTGAATAAGCTCACATCTGAGCAATTTGTTTTCATCTTGCTATAAATTAGCATGGATAATTAACTCCATAGCCCAATGGAAAAACATTGGTGCAGATCCAAATTTTTCTTTTCAAATTGATGGTTGGGAATCCATTTCTTTGGGATTTGCAGAGTTGTTTGGGCATAGTGTGTGCTTTGGTTTTTCATTTCTTTCAGTGGATATGAATAGTTTCAGTATGTAAGAGATTGTTTTCAGCTGACCAATGACAGGGACAGGTTGTAGTGATGAATCAAGGCATAGTGTGTTAGCACTGAGAGTCACCCTTAGATTGCAAGAGGATAAGCCCAGTACCCATCAAAATGGTTTTTGGAGGAATATTTATGAGTGGAGGTCAAATGGACAAAGCTCAGCATGAGAATATTTTAACACGGAAAATTGGGCTAGCAAGGCATAAGAAAATGAGGTTCTCATTAGCATCAGTCAGTGGCTTAAGTTTAAAGGAGAGAAGGAGGAAGACTTAGTGAGGAAAATGGACAAGTCTTCCATGAGCATCCGACCTTCAAGAAGCTTGGTGCAGAAAATACTCAGGCACAAGAGTACTCTTGAACTCAAGTTTAAGATACTGAAATATATCACAACAGTATTATAATCAATCCTCCATTGCAATACAACTACAACAACTCGTCTGGATCATCCATGCACGAGAATTTCTTCATAAGAGGAAACAAGAAAATGAAAGAAAATACTGAAATAGGTCACAACAACATTATAATCCAACCTCCATTACAATACAACTACGACAACTCATCTGGATCATCCATGCACCATTCTTTCAGCACAAAAGTAAACAAGATGATGAAATAAGATGACTTATATTAATGAGAAAGTCTTAGGTCTCATACATAACCAGAGAACAGCTCTGGTATCAAAACATTACAAAAAATAAGGAGCTTTTCTCAACCATCCCCCTTAACATATTATTCATCTGATGTATTTATAATCAAAACACTGTACAACCACCAGGAGTGCGAACTAGCCTTCCTATCCAAGGATTTTCCACCTGTGTGTCTTTTTTGTCTGTCCTTGCGTGTATTATTTTTGCATGCCCTTTCTCCCCTTATGGAAGTTCCTTCACCTCTCTTGTTCCTTCTGTCAGAAGGAAACTCGGGTCAGCATGGGCCTGCAGGAAAAAGTACCCTATGATGTACTTCGAGCTGACAATTTTCTGTCTCCTCAGCCAGACCCTCCATGCTTACATTTACGGAGTGAGTAGAGGTTTCAGCCACCAGTCCCCTTTTTTTTCTAACTGATCTCTCCTCAGGATAGCAATGAGGCTTAATGCCTAAGGGGCTTCCACACACTGCTCTCGTATTTGACGCTATATAAGCACATGGTTGTAGGGCCATCAAGGGCGGTTTGGATCTGCACTGCCTCAGTGCCTGCAATCCACCACCAACTGCCACGTACCTCCTTCACTATACCATGGTTTCGATTGTGGGATCACTCAATAATTTTATCATTTGAGAATGTTTCATCCCCACAATGAAGCATGGTCGTCAATATAGTCACAATCTGTGATCTGGGCAGCCTCGCTATTTTAGCGCCCCCGCTAAATCTTATCCGTCCACCAACTCTAGAATCCCTTTAACCATGCTTAGAGATGGCACTAATTTTAGCGCTCAATATCTTTTGATGTTGAACAAGAATACTTCTTAGAAGATGATTTCCCGAAGCTGGCGTGGTGGCCTGAAATGAATGCCATGTGGCCATCATCCAGAGGGACAGATGGAGAAAGATCTGAAACTCTGGGAGGAAAGTACTCCGGAGGAAATCGGGAGTGGAGAAGCTAAAAATCCAGAAGCCCGAACTCTTGAAGTAAATCATGACCATTATATCTAAAAGGACACATGGCAGAGATCTATGCACTCTGGGAGAAAGTACTCCAGAGGAAAACGAGAGGGGAAGTCCCGAAGCCCGAACTCCTGAAGTAAATCATGATCATTAGTTGAAGAAGCATGTGTGGCACTTGATATAAAACTCCTGGAAAAGGTCACTCTGGGGCTTCTGTCTGGTCGTTAACCCTCGCAGAACTTTGAAATTATGAATACACGAGAGCTGCTAATCTGAATTGTATACAGGATCTCCTTCGTTGAACCATGAAGCTATCTATTTGCTTGTGTTTCAATCCTAAAATGGACTGCTCTGAATGTTGCGCTTTGAGCTCATGGTTGTTACCTGTGTAAACCAAGGACTTGGATGACCTGTTGTGAGCTCAATCAATGGCAAATAGGATGACTAGTAATTTGAACCAAAATCATGATATGTGTTTATCCTTCGAGAAGAACAAAAAAAAATTGAGTTGAGAATGAGTCAAGCAAGACACTAAGGAAAACCAGGTCATTGAACAAAAAGGGAAATCAAATTTACCAACCAGAAGGGGAAAAATTCTAGGAATGGAATGTGTAGAAGAGAGAGACAGGTCAGGGTTGTAGGCTTAACTATGTGTGACCCTTGACAACTTCATGTGATAACATTGGCTCCACAGGGGATGGCATGCTTCCTGTGAGCTACCAAGAACAAGCATCTTTAGTGTCTTATCCTAGGGCTGTGGAGTCACCTATTCAAACAGAAATAAAAGAAAAAATGATATTTACAATGAATGGAAATCCAATCAAGGCTTAAGAAAATTATTTTTTCAGAAAGTGCCCATTGACAAGGCCATCAAAAACTTCGGAATCCTCCAAGTTTTGCAATTTATAAGTTTTATTTGAAAATACCTTAGAAATATTGAAAGGACCAATCCATAAGCCTTCAAATTTACCATGTTTGCCTTTTTCTTGGTTGGGTGCATCCCACATGAGCACTAGATCTCCCAGCTTGAAATATTATTTGCTTACCTTCTTGTCAAAAGCTTGCTTGATCTTTTGTTGATGGTCGTGTGCTTTGCCAAGTAGTTGCTCCTTAGTCTTGTGTACTTCTACCAGTTGTTGTATCCTCCTGACTATATCATCAGGTTCTCCTTAATAGTCCTGGAGGAATTTTTCCACAGGAAAGGAAAGTTGAGTAGGAAAGATGGACTCAACCCCATATACAAGATGAAAAGGGGAAACACCAAGTGACCTCTTTGTTGTAAGTCTATCAGTCTATCAGCCCATAAGGAAAATCTTAGCTTTGAGTCCCATGCTTTCTTATTATCTTCTAACAATTTATTAATGATATTTATTGGGCTCTTTTTAGAGGA
>SNQJ01S0026417.1:0-10511 GCA_010110895.2 Picea sitchensis | reverse complement strand
AGAGAGAGAGAGAGAGAGAGATTTATATATATTGAGGCACTGTGCACATAAATAATAAAATTTATGTGGTTTAATGGAAGGTCAATTAAGCCATTTTGATGAAGAAGCTCCCTATGTTTGTGTATAACCATTGTGTTTTTGTGATATTTATGTGTTGTGCCTTTAAGTGGTTTATGTGAATTTTAAAGCCTATAATTCTCTTGTTTATGTTTTTTTTCTATGTGTTGGTTGAATATGGATTTCTACTAGGGATTGATGTCCCCTCTCCAGTAATGGTATTAGAGTGGAAATACCCTAGTAAAGAATTTCAATTCCAACAAATGAAGTTGTTAGGTAGAGTTGTAGGATAAGGAAGAAGAATAGCTTCAACTACAGTTAGGTAGATGTTGTGGATATTTGAAGGTGCAAACTAGTGAGGAAAGAGAAATTCATTGTGGGTTTGGAGAGTTCAAGGAATATTTTAAATACTCAAGTAGGTATTTGAAAATATCTCCAACATTTGAGTTGGGTAGAGTTGTAATTTGAAGAAGTTGTACATTGAAAAGTGAATAGATGGGTCACAGGAGAAGAGTAAAAGTTGGAAGTGTGAGTAGGAGAATTTATTAGGAGGATGCCTTAGAGGGAATTTGTGTGGAGTTTAGGAGAATTATTGTTAGGTTGGAAGTAGTGGAGGTATCCCAAGAATTTGGCCAAAAAAATAAATCTAAGAAGAGGGCCTAGAAAACCCTTAGCCAAGAAAAAGGTTTGAAGATTTTAATGGAGAAAAGGAGACCTCTAATTGAAGTTGAGGCTCTAGAAATAATTGAGTAGATGTTGTCAAGAATGGATTCCTTAGAGCATGCATAGAAAATATATTGTTAGTTTGACATGAATTATAGTGAAGATGAAGACCTCTCAAATGACGAGGATTATGAAAATGAAGAAGGAAATGAATATAGTGATGAGATCTTAGAGTGTGCATTTGAGGAAGGAGAGTCTTTAGAGCATGTTCCTATTGGAATGCATGTTTTATCTGAAGAAGTTTGTAACACCCTAGTTTTGATCCCCATATTACCAATGTATATATGTGTACATGATAAATGGTTGAAAGTTGAAAAATGATTTAATATGTATATTGTACATTGAATAATAAAAAAAATAACCATCTATAAACAAAGAAGGATGAAACACATGCAGGGATATGATTCCACAAGGTAGGAAAGAAAGGGGGCTTAGGGGACTAAAGTAAAGTAATGGTATTTTATTCATAATCCTAATTCATTACTTTATTTGTTCCTAAGTCTTTGGATCGTTGGTAGTTAGTGGGGAAGTGATATGCATGGGCTTCCTTGGAAGACATGTGGCTCATTATAATCATGCAAATATAGTCCATGTATTTTGGTTATGCATGAGATTTGTTTTTTATTCTTCCATGGGGATTCGTCCATCATTGTGTTGATATTTTGTCCCAGAGCCTAGGTGTGGGAAAAATTATTGTAGGTATGTTGTAATAAAATGGTGGGAAGTGATTGTCGAGAACCTGTGAAGAAAATTTGTGTCGTATGCATGAGAAACTAACATAATTGAGTAAACTAGTTACAGCTAAGAATTCTTGGATTTTGCAGCAAAGAGATTTTATGGACAACTTGTGTTAGATCATTGGAGGGAAGTGGGATAGCCAAAGGGTTTTCATGATAGAGAAGGTGATTACATTCTTTGGTTGTTCAGGTTAAAGGGGAAAGAGAGTTGGTGGGTTGGAGTTATTGGGAGAGTTTACAATTTGTGAATTCTGGGAAATTGGGCTATGTGAGAGGATTAGGGACAACCATAGGTGTTTCATCCTTTTGGACTTATATACTTATCTCAAGGGTAGCCTCATTGTAGAAAGATGATAGCAAATAGTGAGCCTATGGTTGGGTTGTACCTCCTCCATCTGCCACTAGTTGGTGTTTTATTCCCATAAGATAAGTGTTTATGGTTTATTTATGTAAAGGTTGTTCTATTTGTATGAATAATCTTGCATGGTTAAGCTTGCATGAATTAACTCATTAATAGCATGACAATAAAAAAATGTGATATCGAATTTATAAGATATGGATTACAACCTAGATAGAAGTGTTATAGCCTTAATTTACACCCTACAGGCCAGAGAGGATGTTATCATAGGATTAAAGCCCTAACACATCTTTTGCCTAGGGTTTGACCCTTTTTGGAGCCATTTTTAGGCATCCTCGTGGGACACCTAGTAGACAACCTACCAGGCCCTCGCTGGACACTAGTTGTGAAACCCATGAGGCATGGTCATATTTCTAGAATTGGGGAGTTGCGAGGTGATAGGCGATAGATGGGTTGGATCCTCGTGTCAAGGGCCTAGGAACTCATATCATTCGATTCCCTAGTATGGTCGTGAATATGTTATGGGAAACTAGCTCACAGGGATCTCACTGAGTAGATCAGTAAGATATCCCTAGGATCAACCTAGTTATCATACACATGAGGGGTAGACTTCTAAAGTATTTCTTAGATCTAGATTCAAATATGTGGATTCAAAATTATCCTATAGAATGGAGAATATTTGCATACCTTGTTGGGAGTAGTCATACTCCTAGCAATGTCTCTATCCCTGGGGGCACTCCCTCTCCAAAAATTCCTCTCCCTTCTAGAAGTAACAACATAGGCGGACTACAAGGTCCACTTGGGACAACAAAGACTTCACCTCCCTCCCAGTCTTCATTCGCACTATTTTTGTTTCTTGCAACGCTTGACTTACAATACTTTCCACGGTTGACGAATGACCCTATTTCCCATGACCACTTTTCATCAACGATTCCATCTAAGTTACCATCAAACATTCCAAAGTTTGATGGAAAATTGGGAGAGGATCCCTCTACACACATCATGACATATCACTTATGGTTTTCATCCAACTCTTTGATGGATGATAGTGTGAGGTTCTGTATTTTCTAGAGGTCCCTGACTAGATTCATTTCCAAATGGTATATTGAACTAAAA
The DNA here is from genome assembly GCA_010110895.2 of Picea sitchensis. Classification (NCBI taxonomy): domain Eukaryota; kingdom Viridiplantae; phylum Streptophyta; class Pinopsida; order Pinales; family Pinaceae; genus Picea; species Picea sitchensis. Next base: position 7,520 of record SNQJ01S0026417.1, on the reverse strand, counting down.
GGTGGTTCTTTTAGAAGCTTCAATGACCTATCGATGGTGTTTTTAATTCATTACCAACTGCTTATTTGGTATGATATAGGAACATACCTCTTGACTTCTCTGTATCAAAACAATGCCACCCATATTTATGATCATGTACATGAGTGGCACCAGAGGCGTTTAATGATTAAGACTTAAATTCTGGATAATCTCATAATGTAGTGGTTTACTAAGTCCCTCTTACCACCCATTTCTCGAGATGTAGATATGGTCAGGGCGACCACTAAGGAGAAATCCATTTTACGTGCCCAACATATGGATTTAATTTCTTCTCAGTCGGGTACTTTATATGATATCATTCCAAATTCTCCTCAACTCTCAATTGATCCTTGTAAACCCCATCCAGGACCCCATGTCAATGGTGTGGTTGGTTTTGTCTCTCATGCATTTGTTAACTAACTAGTTGATCAAATGGGACAATTGTCCATTCAATCACAACCATCAACTACTGGTACTAATTCTCAAACTATTTTGGTCCCTACTCAAAACTCTAAGGTGAATTCAGTGCAGTCCACACAACCAAAAAATCCTCAGCAACCAAGAGGAAAGAAAAATAGGAACAAAAAGATGAATCCAACTAATGAGAAAGGAACTACCACTACCCAAAATTCCCAAGAGGGAGGTACTAATAAAAATAAGAAGAGTCATTTTCCCTGCACGATTTGCGGGGAAGACCACCCTACCCACTAGTTCCCATGAAAGGATGAGGTCCACAGATTCTTGGCACAATAACAGGCTCCCCAATGGCATATTTTCTTAACTCATCCATTACCCCCTCAACCTCAAAATATGGTCGCCTCAAATCCTGACCCTCCTCCCAGGTGCATCGAAAGTAATCCTCATCAAGAAGGGTCTATATCGAATTCTCCTATTTACATGTGTGTCCATATAGTCAATTTACAAAAACAAGCTAAAAATTATGACATTCCTAAGCCTTCAAATGTTTCCTCCAAAGAAACATATTCATCCCAACCTAGTGGCCCTCTTCAGATAGAGAATTCATTTCTTGAGGCACCACTTCGCCAACCAAAGGGAATTATTCGACGCATGACACATAATCCCAACACACGGGCTACCCAAAACTATAGTATTGTGGAAGACTTAGCCCAGGCACCTTGTGTCATGTCTACACTTGAATTTATCCAAAGCTTCCCCACACAACGGAAATCCTTGCTATCAGCCATAGGTGGGGTTGATCCCTCAAAGTTGAGCTTAATAACCTTTGAAACTACCCAAGTTATTCATAGGCTTTCCCATTAGGTTTCCTTTCAAATCATAGTGTGATAATTAGGGAGAAACATCTACCGGACAGCGGTGGATGAAGGAGCCTTGACTTGCATCATGTCGATTTCTTGCTGGAAATCCCTTGGCTCTCCCAAGCTCTATATGTCTACTACACTCTTAAAATCCTTCGATAGACACATGTTACAACCCCATGGAATCATCATTTCCTTACCCATTGAGTTAGGTGAAAGTATTGTCTTCGTTGTCATATAGTTCATCGACACACCACTTGAATACAATATGTTATTCAGGCACAATTGGTTCTATGAGATGAATGCATTCGTCTCCTCAGTATTTTGGGTTCTACGTTTCCCTCACCAAGGGAAATCATTATGATCGATCAGCTTGTGTTTTTCACCTCAGACCTTGGATCCAATGCGGGGTCTAATGTACCCTTTGTCGATGATATTGTGCAACCTTCTATTAACATTGATGAGGGGATGTTCAAAGATCCTTTGCTTATGGGAATATTCCCCCTTCCCCACCATCATATACACACAACCATCACCCCCATCAACATGATTTCCTCATCTACCAGTGGAATTTGGATCCCTCGGGTCTTTTGATCCTTGGATGGTACCTCATCCTAAGGATGTTGATTCATGTGGAGCTTCCATGCCATGCACCACGGTCAAGATTGTCGATCCAACAATCCCATCAACATCCACTGATATTGGTCAACACCTCCATCCTCATATGGAGTCTAATCATCCTATTATGCCCATATGGGTTGTTGACTCTCCAAGTTCACATGACATCCTAGATTCTGAGTTTCCTTACGAAGATGCCATCCTCGACGTCATGGCTTCCCATAGAAAATCCAAAGGATGAGATGACGCATCCATCATCTTCTCCTGATTCAGAATTGATGAGAGTTAACATGATGAGTCTTTATCCGATACTAGCGGTATTTGTTGGGGCATCCAGTGAAATCCCTAGTCTTGATCTTTTTCCACCTCGATTATCTTTCTCAAAACTTGTCAATGAATTATTTGCTTCCCCTTCCCTCGAAGATTTGTGTTTTGTACCTCCTTCCTGTCTTGATGGGCCCCATCAAGGATTTGTTATATCTCACAAAATCACTCATGATGAGCATCCTCGGATGCAGAGATTCATTCCTGTGTGGCATGTCCTTGGTATGGTGAGCCATATGATGCCAATAATAGGGCATGATTTCCTTTATTATCAAAATATCCTTGGCATGAGCCTAGCCATGGGCTCTACTTTGCGTAAAGCATTGAAATGTGTAGTTCCTTGTACATAGGTGTGTGGTTGTGGGTGTGCTTTTGTTTTGCATATATCGTATCCCAAAAATCCAAAAATAATTTCTTTTTTGAGATTTCACTATGCGTTTTGACCTTGGAATCTAGTTTACATGTATTGACATGATTCTAGGGACATTTGTTTTACAAAGATGGATAAATATATTAAACTTGAGGTACACATTAATAATATGACATATAGGGATAGGTTTTTCCCTGCATTTCCCACTTTTCATTATTAACCGTCCATACTTCCAACATGATTCCTTAGGACCCAACCTGGCTAATTGCGACACTAGCCACTCTTTTTTGCACGTTGTAACTGGTTTGGTAGTGCCTACCCTTCATGGGAACCCTAGTTATCACCCAAATTTTCATTTGGTTCCCATGTTATGTTTTCCTGTAGGCTCAAGATCCGTCCTTTATCCCCTCCATGACTTGAAGATTGAGACTCATTTTCCTCTCTTCTTCTACTTTCTGGCAACATTCCTTAGTGGTTTTGGAAAAACAATTTACATTTCTTAATGGTCGTCTATGCATTTGTTTCTTGAATCGTACCTCTCATCATTGCACTATTGTTTTCCCATATCCCACTTACCACCATTCATTAGCCTTGACCATCCGCCTCTTTCATTATTTGGCCTCCATTTTGCATCCCTCTACCTAGGGAGAGAATTGTTACTAAGAGTGGACCTCACTTTCCAGTACCATTTGCATTCCCCATTTCTTAGGTGGGTTCCATGTTCTTGGAACATAAAGCATGTTGTTAAGCCACTTGTTCTCTCCCTACGACTCTCCTTTAAGCTATTTTCGGACTCTCTAAACATGAAAATATTTTTGAGTGAGATTGTTTTATTTCACACTCATGGTTTGAAAGGACATCTATTCAGTATACGTTTAACCTTTTTTTGGACTAGATGGACTTCTTATGAAAAAGAAATACTCTAGTCCACCTGGGCTAGAAGAGTTCTAACTTGTATTGTTTTATACTTTTTCAGGCTCGGGGGACTAAATTTAAGAAAAAAGAGATTGAGCTTACTTGGGTAACTCTTTCATCCTCATTAAAACATGAAGGAGACTGATCATACTTGTTTCATTGTTTCTTCCTCATTAAACCAAGAAGGAGATGAAAAATACAAAACAATCAAAAAAACAAGTGGGGGTTTTTCACCATTGGTCTATTCTCAAAATGGAAGCGTCAGTCGAGTCTCCCTTGAACATGGCACTTGTTTGAGTCCTCATCATATAGTTGGTTTTTAGATTTCCTAGGAGTTTTCCCAGTAATATGCGTCAGAGATACAACTCCAACCGGTTACTCTTCTAGTCATCATGGAGAATGCTTCAATGCCTCTTATGTTGTTGCACTATATTCATCCATGTCTTATGCCTTATTGTCAAGTCACCATTTTTTTGTGCTATATGTTCAAGGGAAGTTTAAGCCTAAGTTGAGCATATGTTCTTTTGTTGACTTTCTGAGTCGACCATCCCTGTGTTAGTTGTACTTTGTGATACTCTCTATTCACATCATATCTCGATGTTTTTTTTGTTTCGATTTATGGGGATACATTAAGGCCCTCATTAAACAAATCTCTTCCTATCGACTTCAACACATTATCTAGTATAGGGATCTAGAAACCAGCTAGTACCTTGGATATTGTAGTCATCAGTGGCAGGCCTCCTCATGATCAATAGTGGGTTTCTATCATTGACTCATGATCGATTAATTTTATGAGTGTTCGGAATCATCTCCTCTATTCACACTCACTATATTGTACTAGGTACCTTGGGGTCCATCTTCGTCATCGATGTGTCCCATCATGTCTATTAATGGTATACCTCAATGATCGATAATCAGATAGTTTCTACCATGCTCAACATCAACTCATTTATTCGCAAGTTGTAGATTTGTACCATTGAGGTTTGGGATTGGGGACACATACTTCATTCACAACACCCCTTCCAAGTTATATTGGAGTATATCACTTATATATGAGTACTTGGAGGACTTCAGGGGAACCCTCCTTAGTGCTCATTTTCTTCTTGACATCTATGTTGTGTCACAGATCCACATTGTATATGTTGGTGGCTATGATTGAGTAATGAAGTAGATCCACATTGTATTGTCTCGTGGATATTGTATTATTGATGGAATGGATCCACTGTGTATTCTTTCATGGCCATGCTCAAGCATTTCATTTCATGGATCCGCAAGGTATTCTTTGGTATCCATGCTCATTCTAAGTCTGAGTATGTCTACCTAGGGGATTGGTCTATATATACTCATCCTTGGTGTTTGATCATAGGTCTTATTTGGTCTACCAAACCTCCTTTTCTCTCTCCTTTCACTTCCTTATATGGACATTATTGTAATTTTTTTTGGCCATCCACTCCTTTCCTAACCTCACACATTAGGGGGCATCTTTTATATCCTTAATTTCCACCCTACAAACCAGAGAGGATGTTATCATAAGATTAAGCCCCGAATGCATCTTTTTCCTAGGGTTTGACCCTTTTTGGATCCCCTTTTACCCATTTTTAGGAATCCTCGTGGGACACATAGCAAACAACCCATGAGGACCTCGTTGGACACTAGTTGTGCAACCCACAAGGCACTGTCATATTTCTAAAACTGGTTAGTTACGAGGTGATAGTCGAGAGATGAGTTGGATATACATGTCAAGGGCCTAGGAAATCACATCATTCGAGTCTCTAGTGGTCTCTAGAAGATATAGAAGCCTCTCCTAAGCCTCCCAACAGCTATATAACAAATCCAATCCTTGGGAAAGAGAAGGAAGAATTGAATAGCAAGGTTATGTTGCCAAACTGAAGAGGTATTCATCAAGAAGTCATTGAATCCTAGCATGACTAAGGAGTTGTAAGGAGAGGCAGGGAGAAAGGATCCAATAAGAAATGCATCTACATCCAAGGTATGTCATATTGATGTAATGTCTTGGTTAAAATTAATAGATCAATTGTTTTCCCCCCTATGAATGTTTGCAATTGAATAGAAAATGTTTAGATCTGATTCATATTATTGTAGATATAATTGAAATCTAATTATATCTAGGTTTCTAATCCTAAATAGAAAGGTGGAGAGGATTTTGGGTGTCTTTTGTATATAGGAAGAAAGTTGTGGATCTTGGAGCTGGAGTTCTAGGACTGCAACAGCCAGGAGATACGAAGGACCACCTCCAGAAAAGTATGAAAATATTCTTCATTCTATAGAATCATTGTGAATCCACATATTTGAATCTAGATCTAGGAAATACTTTAGAAGTCTACTCCTTTCTAGGATAACTAGGTTGATCGTAGGAAGATCTTGTTGATCTACTCAGTGAGATCCATGTGAGCTCATTTCCCATAACAAGAAGGATGAGAAAAAATACAAAGGTATTTTGTGAGTGGGAAGGAAATTTTTAATTACCCCACTACTTCAATAGTGTCTAGGGGTGGTTGGGTATAATACACAGTGGTATTAGAGTGAGGTTACAACAATGGGGCTATATGGTCTAGAAACTAGCTTGTATATGAATAAGTTACAAGTTGTGAGTTATATGTTTGATAAAATGTCTATGTGGAAAATTCTGTAAAGACCAGCATTTAAAATTTCACGGGTATTAAATTTTCCCATATGGTATGAGACATAATTTATATGACAATATGGAGGCACACTATTTATAAATTCATGATTACAGAGTTTGTCCTTTATAAATTTGAGGAAAACTAAAATTGGGAGAAAATCCACAATTCTGAAAGAAATATAGAGATTAGTGGTTGAAGTGGTGTCAGATTGGGTTTTTACAAGGATTGAATTTGTCTAGGGAAGATAATCCTGGAAAATGCATGGTATCCTTGTGGAGAAAAATAGAAGAAAATAAATAAATAAAAGGTATACATATTTTTGAATTTATGGAATATGCCAAAAATATGATGTGGATCATATTGGTGATTTGGACCTATATTGGTGACATGGATGGGAAGGATGATATGAATCTATTATGTGGTTCCACTTGGAGTTATCTTGTGTAGGTGGTACCCATGATACCAAGTCCATGGTGGTGGGGCTGTCAAGTCAAAAAAGAAGTTTACGAGGCCATGTGAGGTGGTTTTACAAAATGTTTCCAAGCCCATTAACCACTACTAGGGTTGATCTAGATTATGTTGAGAATGAAATGATATATGAACAAAAATATAGCAGAGAACATATAAATACAATGAAACCCAACTTCTATTAATGAATAAAATAGAAAAACATTGTAGAACACAAACTGGCTAGAATGGTGGTAGCTTATCTCCGAAGAGAAAGAGATTATGGCTACACTCATTAAAAAATAAGCATTACATCACACTCCATTGCATGCTCAAAGGACCTCCTTCACCTTGATTATATATGAGAGACTGAGAGGAGAATAACTCCCATGATGCATGTGGGATAAATTGGTCTATGTTTACAAAATCCCATAAGAAAGTAAAACACACAGAATTCTCGAGAGGTCACCCATCCTAGTACTACTCTATCCTAATCATGCTTAAATATGGAGTTATAATGGCATCCAATGCATTAACATTGTAGGCATCTACATATGATGGTTGTAATTAACAAACGGTTAAACTACATTACATTCCCCATCAAAAGGGTGAATATAATGGTTTATCCAAACCACATGCTCGAAAACGTTGATTCAATGGAAAAGGTGGATGGCCACGGAGATCCACCTGGATTAGGCATCCCCCCTTAGGAATAAAATGTCCCCATTGTGTCAAGTTCCCTTGAGAAATGGACAATTTTTTGTTGAATATGAAACTTGGTGATCTGCTTTCCTTGTTGAAGTAGTTGTTCTGCTTGTACTTCAAATTAGCATGTTGAAGGATGTCATGAACTTGTTGTTGAACGTGTTGGATCCATTCAATAAATATGGCTGAAATATCTGCCTT
>SNQJ01S0026416.1:111743-121874 GCA_010110895.2 Picea sitchensis | reverse complement strand
ATATCATGCTTTGTGACCAAGATTATTGCACTTGTAACATACAATATTTTGATCCACTAATGGGTCAAATGGATTATAATTTATGTTGACAAGTCTACGAACATTTCTATATCTACTATTTTCACCATTCATGTAGCTTGCATAGTTATTCCTTTCATTGATTCTACAATTGATTGTCTTGTGTCCAAAATTTCCACAAGTATAAAAATGTCCAAGAAATAAATTTTGATACCTGGGAGTAAGTGATATTCTTTGTGGTGTGGTCCATCTGGGTTCACGATCTATTCTTATGTAGTTTCCTTCATAATGATTGCTTTCATACCTGATGGGAGAGGATCTTCTTGATGTCTCATTCCTTCTGAATTCTAGTCTTCTATCTCATTGTTCAACTTGTTCTGGAGTGTTGGTTTCATCATTTTCATCTTCCTTCTCTTGTTTTGTTTTCTTCAAACTGTCATTGTATCCTAGTCCCATCTTGTCATTTGGAGATATTTGACTGCTAAGGATCTCATCTAATTTTTCAGTGATTTTTTCGAACTTCTTCAACTTTTCTATTGTCAATAGTAGCTCCCCTTTTGTGTGATCCAATTCTTCTTTCAATTTCTCATAATCATCTAATTATTCCTTCAATCTGTCAATGGTATTTTCAAGATTGTAATTCTCTTCACAACTACTCAATTCACCTTTTAGTATTATGTTTGTGTTTCTAAGCTTGCTATTTTCAGTTTCAACATACTTCAACTTTTCAAGATTCTCATATTCTTGTTCACTCTCTGCATTGTCTTTGTATCCCCAAAAGGAGTCAAGGTTGTTTTTTTCATCTAAATCTTCTTCTTTAGAACTCTTGTTATCATCATCATGGGTTTATTGGGTTATGACGAGGACTTCTCCTCCATCATTATCTTCTTCATCACTCTCATCTGAGGAGATGTCATCATCCTTGGAGTAGAATCTCTTTTTATTGTTGTGACTTCTCTTTTTATAGTAGCATTTTTCAAAAATATGTCCTATTCTACCACAGTTAAATCATTTGAGAGGAGACTTACCTTTGTATCTTCCACTTCCCTTTTGGAACCTTCTTACGGAATTTTCTATTTCTTCATCAAGGTCGTTATCCTTATATTTTATCTTATTTGTGGCTTTAAAGGCTACTTCATTGTTTGGCTGGTCACTTTCTGTAGTTGTTCTCATTTCATATGCTACAAGAGACCCATGTAATTCATACATTGTCATTTTGGTCAAGTCCCTAGTTTCTTTAATGGTGGATACCTTAGCATCATACTTCAAGAGAAGTGATCTCAACACTTTTTGTACAACCAAGGATTCATCGAGATATTCACCTAATCCTTTGATAGCATTAACAACTTCAACAAATCTAAGAAAATAGGTTGCAATATCTTCCTTTTCATTCATCTTCAAATTTTCAAATTCTGCTCTATGTCGTTGAAGCTTGACTTGCTTAACTTTTGGATCACCTTCATAGATACTCTCGAGTTTGTCCCATACCTCTTTATCAATGCTTCAACCCATCACTTTGCTAGCAATGGTTGGTGCCAATGATCCTAGAATAACATGTATGGATTTTGAATCACAACTCATATGTTTCTTCTCATTTGGATTCGTTGGAGCATTATTTGGGATTACATATCCATTTACGACTGAGTACCAAATGTCTACTCCCAAAGATGTTAGGTAAGTTTTCACTCTATCACTCCAGTATGCATAATTTCTTCAATCAAATCTTTGAATCCCATTTTAAATGTGCTCATGGTCATCCATCTCTACTCAGTATTTTCCTTTCAGTGGTTAAACTGTTCTGAAGGCAACCTACTCTAATACTAATTGTTGATACTGAGAGGGGGGTGAATCAGTAGCAAGTACAATTTAAAAAAAAAAATTCAACTTATACTTCAACCAAATTATATATTCAATTATATCCAATGAGAAATGAACAATAGTAGAAGAGTTACACCAATACACCACAATACACCATGCACAATGTATGAGAAATAACCAATAGTTATTGTTCAATGGAAGTGATGACTTCTAAAGGTAGCTATAGCTTCCAAATATAAAGGGAGGGATAAACCTCTAAAAGGAAGATAAAATCATACAATATAAAGAGATGGTTGACCTCTCCATCCTTCCCCCTTCTTTCCACCCAAAAATATATGAGAGATAATAAAAATTTACATTAAATCATCACCATCAACCAACCATCATATAGAACCTGATAATGCTTCCTGAGACTTCTTCAACTTCTGCAAGTATTCACTTCTTAGAATACTCTAATACCATAGATAATATAACTCAATGTATTCTCTGAAACTCCTAGAATTTTCACTCCTTGAATCCTCCCCAAAAAGGAGTTATAGAGAAAATGGTAGACCTTATTCAATTCTGGTTTATTGAGGAGAGAGAACTTGTACAGAATGCCCCATGCTCAATATTTAACATCACATTCTGAAAGTATCACACAAGAAACTAAATCTCGTACTATTTCCAATGCAATTGGTCTCACTTCATTTGGATTCTCTATGAAGAAGTTATGACTGTTTTACCTAGAACACCTGTTTATAACTAGCTTCAGGACTAGTCAAAAACCCTGTCTTCCACAGAGTGTATCTCCAAAATTATAGCGAATAAAGAGATGAAATTTTTACCGCAGGTACCTATACATGTCTTCTCAATACCATACCAATTTCACCATCTGAATCATTCTAGAAAAAAAGTTATAGCTAAAATAGTAAGATGACCCATAAATAACATACCTTAGAACACATAACCAAAATACTTCATCCTCCCTTGAAATTCGGCCTTCTTTACTTCATATTTCCTCTGAAATTCGACTTGTGTGTGTTTAAAATGAGTGTATAATGATGTGTATTTATACCCTTTATGTCACTTCATTTTAACATTAGGGTTGACCTAACACTTTCTTATTTTGTAATTCTTTTCTTTAATTATCTTCAGGGCCGACCTGTACTTCCTTCTTCAATTCACTTTGTCATATTCAAAAATTCATTTATCCTCAACCATGAGGATCCACATGACGTTCCACCTACCACTGAAAACAACATGATGTATACTATCTATCCATGGGTGTTGTATCTTCATGTGCAATTTCCTTCATGTCCAGATACCTTCATCAATCTTGTGGTCCAAAACCAATGACTAGGGTTGACATCAATGACAACAACCAATCTTCCAACAATGACAACTCATACTAGAGACAATCCACCAACTAATGCAATTCATGTTGGGGGAATTGATATTGTTGTGAAATCTAGATGAATAAGATGAAATCCCAAGTTCCCTTGTAAACGTTTCAAGGAATATCACCTTACTCATGTGTTCCCTGCTATTCTAGAGATACAAAGAGTGTGATCCCTGTTTGAAGTTTTTTTTTTTTAAAATCCTGAGTCAACTTCGGTTTCCCAACAACCTATTCAACCATTGGTTAATGAAGTGATCAATTTGATGCAATATTTGGTCAATCCCACTCTTCTCTTTGAGAGTGACCAGTCTACCAAAGTAGTCATGTTGATGCAATCTATGGTCGATCCCACTCTTTCCTTAGAGAGTGATGATTCTACCAAAGTGGTCCAGCCGATGCAATTTTTGACTGATAGTACTCTTGATTTGGGGAGTGATGTGTCTATCTACCACATCTTTAGAATTTTATGTTCAGTACCTTCAAAAAAATGGGGCATTCCACTCACTTTGAGCATATGCCCTCCAAGTCCTAGGATGGTTTCCTTTGATTGGAATGATATTGTTGAGCCTCACCTTCCTTATTCTACACCTTTCCATATAAGGGTTGAAGTTAATTCAAAAAACATTTACCAATGTATTGTAGATGAAGGAGCCTCTACAATTATTTTATCATCCTCAACTTGGCAAGATTTGGGTTCTCCCAAGCTTGTGTTAGCTACCAATGAGTTGTTGGCTTTTGATACAAGACCTAGTGAATATTTGGGGATTATTCCTTAGTTTCCTATCACATTAGGTGGGAAGACTATACTAGTCTATATGATAGTGGTGTTGGGCCCTTTAGACTTCAACGTGATTCTTGGGCATGATTATGTATATGCTATGAATGTTATGGTGTCTTTGTTCTTTCAGGTGATGTATTTTCCTCATAATGAAAGTATTTTCACTATTGATCAACTTGCATATGATAATCACCATCCTAATTTGAATTTAACTCATGCTACCTCTTTGTATGTTCCTAGTAATCGAGTATACTTTACCCCACCATGGGTGAATTATGTGTCACATTATCCTCAATGTTCAATTGCTTCCAAGAAGGAACCTTTTCACTCCTGTTTTCCTTCTTGAGACAAGGTATCAACAGTTGATCAAGTGGTTTATCCAATGGGGACATGTCAACTAATGTCTCCCCTATTTCCTTAAGGGACTGTGATTTCCCTTTTGAGTTTGATCTCRCTATTTGTCAGGCCTYGTGCCCTAGTATTTGTGAGTATTTTCTAATAGGCTATGCCATCTATGATTATAATCTCCATCAATATATGAAATATKGTYAGTTCGCTTCACCCATTTGGACCATCAATCCTCCCAGTTTAGATGATTTCTTGGATGTTGAGTTACTTTTGGATGAGACTATCCTTGAAACCATGACTATGGATGGTAAACCATGGGAAGAAATGCATCACAAATTTTCATTTCTTCTTGAGATGGATATTTTATAGGTTGACAACCAAATAAACTCTTAGCCTAAGCCTAGAAATGGGCTCTACCTAGAGAAGTACTATGCATAAGCTACAAGGTTGTGCGATGCTTTGTACCATATTGTACTTTCAATGTTTGTTGTTTTCAAGTTTTGTGTTCCAAAGAAAAAATTGTTATCATAGGTTTATATATTGGATTTACTAACTTCTAGATGAGTATTTTTGGTCACATATACAGGACTTTGGAGACATTTTTCTTTGGCATTTTTGCATGCCGATCCATTCTGACAAGTAATTCCCTTGAAACTGGAAAATGGGTTAGATACTAGATTTTCCCTCCTTACATTTTGCATTATTTGTTTCTTGGTTCACTTTTTCTTAGGGTCAAACCCACTAATTTATGACATGAATCCTTCTTTTCCATTTATATGTGTTTCAATTCATGTGGTAGAGCCTACCATTCATGGGTGCCCTAGTTAGAACCTTGCTTGCAATTTGGCACCTAATTTTCATAAGCTTAGGAGTCCTATTAGTCTCACCATGACTTTGTGTCGAAGCCACATGACTTCTTCTCAATTTTTTTTCTATGCAATACCCATGGGGATCCCATGTTTATTTGTTGAGTTGTAATACTGCATTTCATTTTCCCACTTCCACTTTTCATCCCTAATGTCGGCTTCAAATTATTGTTTTATAGATTGTTTCATATTCATTCTCTTTAGTTGCCAACCTTTGCATATATTTCCTTTGTGAATTGACACCTATATACTTAAAGGAAAAAGTTCCCTTGAGTTTCAATATCCTACACACATTCCTTGCATTGAGACTGAGTGTGTTCCCTGCACTTGGAACTAGTTTGCTTGCCCGCGACACTTGTTTCCTCCATTGTATCATAGCATTATTTTATTATTTTTAGGATTTATAACATGAAAATAAAAAAAATCAAATATATTAAAAGGGGATGGGAAAGTGTCAATTTATCTAGAAATGTTTGGAAGTAGTATTAAGTTATGTCGCCCTTTAACAAAGCACTAGTTTTGATTATATGTCTCAACAAATTGGGTTTTAATATGGATTTAAAAAAAAGACCTTGTTTATTGCATATTTACTCCTTTGATCAATTGTTATTCCAGTCACTATGGAGAGTATGTTGATGCCTATTCTGTCACATAATTATTTCATTATTCATCATTGCATCAATGTTTCCCAAGTCACTTTTGTGTCATCCTTATGTTCAAGTGAAGTTTTAGCCTGTGTCGTCCATTCCTTAGACTTCTTGACTTTTCATGTGATCTTTCCACTTTTCAAGTCCTTTTGAGAATTAGCAAGAATATTTATCTTATAGTCATGCCAGTATGGAAGGTCCCCATTGACTTCTTGGTAGTGGGTCAACTCTTATCCACTATGACACATTTCTCTAAGAGTTTTACCTATAGTAACACTCTGGGCCTATTTTCATCATTGATAGGTTACCTAACACTTAGTAGATGAAATTTCATCTATTTTCATTGAGTGAGTGGTTTCCCATGTTCTGGATGTCAAGATTTCTATTCACACTTTGGGACTCATGCACTACCTTTGGTTCCATTTTCCTCATTGGTGGAATTCCTCACCTCTGTCAATGGTTTTGTTACTATTCGTTGCTAAGAGGGCCTCTTCCATGGAATATTCCATATGGTGCATGCGAGAGATGTACCTAGTGGTGTGTCCATCCAATATTTTTTCCGAGTCCTTCAAAATATTTGCCCTTTTTTTATTCCTTGTGTTGGATGATGGGGGATTCCTTAATTCCCTCTCTCCAATAGATCTCTTCCCATTGAATTCTACTCATTTTCTCTCGAATCAGGATCTAGAGTCTTTTCAGTACCTTGGGGATTGTAGTAATGAGTGACATGTTCCCTCACTATGGACAATGGAAATAAATCAATGTACGTTAATAGATACATTCTACAAGTGTTCGTTGTTATGTCATTCATTCACACTTGTTAGGATGTACTAGGTACCTTGATGCCCATTATCATTATTGGTGGGTTGTCTTGCATTTGTTAATGATATACATCAATGATCAATAGTCAAATGGTGTCTCCCATGTTTGACTTCATATCATTACACCGAGAGGCACATTCTACAACCCAGTATTAGGTCGATGTGTGATTTTGTGCCTAAATTCAACGTGGAGTTGGCACGTGTCACTCTTAAATAATAATAATAATAAATTAAGTAAATGAAAATTGTATATGTCCAATTTAACCTTTTGCACTCCCATTTTAGAGTGTAAAAGGAAGGGCTTGCACCTCGATATATTTGATCCCTCTCGATGCTTTTTAGAACCGGAGTTAAGATGGGTCTATACTGGTTTATTCACATGGTGTAGACTTATACCATTAGTGGTTTGCTTTGAATGCCTTGGGTCTGTAGTAGAATATCCTATTTTATGCTCTTTCCCAAGTTGCATTGGACAATACCACTCATTTACATGATTATTTTGTCCATCTCTTTGATTCCATTTATCCTCCTATGATTATGAGACATAGATCCACTGTGTATCTATTTGTGGTTATGATCTCTTTTGACATGGATCCACTGTGTACTCATTTTTAATGGCTATGGTCATTTCTTACATACATACTTACTATATCGGTAGTGTACTTGGTTTGGCATCCATAATTTCATCACTCTTGAGAATGGGTGTGCCTGCCTCAGGAAAAGAGTAATATCATACTTGATTCCTTCTGCAAGGATTGTTCTGGTAAGTTGTTAGGTGAACTTTTATTGAGCCCTCTACACAGTTTCCTTCTAGATTTTATAGTGTATTTCAAACATAAAATTACATTCCAACCTCACACATTAGGGGGCATCTATTATAAAATAATTTTCCACATCATATGCACAGATTCACTTATTGGACTGAATCCCACATCCATCTCCCTCTTGCAAACCAAAATCCCTCAGAATATTAAAAAAACACCTTCTATCTAGTCATATGGTACTCTTGATATAACATGGAGTGTATGAAACTTTATATACACTCTTTCTCCTTAAAAAACTCAAGTATGCATTCATTTTGCACCAAAAAACAATGTGTGCACAATGCACTGCTTTGGGCAGATTTCACAAGTTTCCTAGGTTAATCACCTCCTATAGCCCATGCCTAGATACTGCAACCCACATTTTTTGAGTATAAATAAGAGCCATTGGGTGGAGGAGAGGAAGTATTCATGGAAGCAGCCTTATGCTAGACAAATTTTACTAAGTTTGAAGGCCATTTCACTGAGCTTCTAAGATCATCCCCCTCATTCCTAGAAACCCTTGTTTCCAACATATTTCCCATCTATCCCATTAAGAAGAAGATACTTATTTTATTTCCTTCACTTGTCTAGAGAAAGGAGTCAATAGGTATAATATATATTCACTGGCCAAGGTAGAGGAACCTAGACGACGATGTCCATCTAGTGTTGCAGTGAGGATAGGTAGCATATTTCTTTGTTACATGGTGTTAATACAAATGGGAACTCTCTTATTTCCCATCCAAAATGATGTCTTTTGTTAATCTATTTTCGATTATGATTAATTTCATCAATTGGTTAATTGCTTAATTAATTGATCATCTTTTGTATTTGTTGTTAGAAGTTAGTTACATAACTAATTTTATTGCAGTATTATATTCCTTTGTGTGTAGGTTTGCAAGGAGAATACTGGAGTGAGGGATTGGAGTAGGTACTTATGAGAAGACTCTTCTCCAAAGTTTGAATTTCATGTAGGTGGTTATTCACCCCTAGTAGTTATTTATACTTATTAAAATCCTTTTCAATATTGAGTCAGTTCTCTAGGTATCTCCTCTATTGTGTCTTTTAACCTAAGTCATAGGAGTGTAATATTTGTCAACACTTGCCTCTTGATTTTTATATTGGTTTTATCCTCAAATTGAGCTCTTTCTTTACTTCTATCTATTGAGATTTCTCTTAATCCCGAAATTGACCCCTATTTCAAATTGGGGATCAAGTTATTTACCTTCGAACTCAAGTTTTCTATTGAAGTTTTGAGTTCACATTTTCTATATTCTTCCTTGAGCCTTCCTTTTTTACATCTGAATTCATTTTTTTTTTAGTTTTCTATTTCCTTCGAGAAACCTTGGACTTGGTTTGAAATTTTTGTATATTTTGAAGCCTTTGTTTGAAATTTGAACTAGTGTTCAAACTTTGAACACTCCTATGAACTTTGAAATATTTCCTTGGATCATGGTCAACTTGATTTGATGATCCACCCCAATCTAAAAATTGGGCCCTCTTCCCATTTTATTTTCTATTTAGGAGGACCCAATTTGGAAATGTTGATGGGGCTAGATTTTGATGTAGGAGAATAGACGCCTCCCAATCAAATTGGATTGTTAACCTTCTAGAAGGCAAGTAAGTGGATGTGACATGGCCAAGAGGACGTGATTTCCTCAAAATTTGAGTAAAACAATAGGTTTTGTTGTGTATTTTTTGTTTTGAGCGATTTTAGCGATAGGGTTACGATAGATCATATATGCAATGATTTGATCCTTGTTGTATTCATTGTTATAAATGTAAGCTTGTGGGAATGAGTGAAAGATGGCTAGACACAATGTATAATAGGCCGAGAGAGTGGCCAGGGCCTAATAAGCACCCTTAGTTTGTAGTCGAATTTGATCTTAATAAAAGAGTGTATTTTATGTACCTGTGTCTTGATGTGTTTAAATCTGTACGTTTAAACCCTATTGAATTAATATGTTTGCATGTGTGTAAGGAGTGAGGATAAAAACAAGTGTTGTAGGTTGGATAAAAGGTAGTAGGTCAGAGTGTGAGAAATCACACATTCCAGTGAGGAAAAATATCGATCGTTGATCACTGAAAAGATCGATGGTGATCTAGCTCTTGGTTGACAACATGTGACCGAGGTGAAGATATAGTCATTAAACCTCGTGAGAGATTGATGATGGAGGTTAATACATTGGATCATAGGTGATACTCCAAAAGGTGATAGTTTGATGACTATTAGATTTATAGATATTTGGAAGTCTCAGCGAAAGTGATACCTTGAACAACAGTGTAGATCTACTTGGAGGGAACCAAATCAATGGTATAAGAGGCAGACACATTATTGTGTTTGAACTATCGAAGAAAATACCTATTAGAGTGGCTCTATTTCATCACACTCTTATAAGAGAAATTTCGATCATCGGAGGAGACCTTTTATCATCAGAGTATGAATCTATTAGAGTCTTGCAGCTCGTCAAAGTCCAAACTTCTTGGAGCCCAAATTGTTTAGAGTGACTCACACCATAGGGAGTCCAATGATGAAACTCTGATAGGAGAAAGTACGATAGTATATGGGGATTCAAGTACCCGATGTAGTAAGAGATTGGCCATGTTAAGGTCATATAGAGATAAAGGGTCGATGACTAAAAGTGAGCATTGCT
>SNQJ01S0026416.1:45712-84329 GCA_010110895.2 Picea sitchensis | reverse complement strand
GAAAGTGAAGAAGAAGAGTTTGAAATCGTTGAATCGTGAACAACCGAAACAGTCCATAGTCGTTGATTTGTAGAGAGGACACATGTCATCATATCGTGACTCCGAGTAAAATGTTCTAGGAGAAATGGAGCGTGAGGAAAACTGATATTTGAGACCTCCGAAAGCCAAAGTCCCGAAGCAGACGAGAGTCTTCAATTTGAAGGTGGACACACAGCGCCAAATCCATAACTCCAGAGGAAAGCGGAGGGGGAAAAAGCCTAAGTCCTGGAGGATAATATCGACCATTGATCGATAAGGNTTGAAACGACCAAAGTCCTGAAGCGAAAGCAAAGCCGATTGAGGAGGATGCGTGGCAGATGATCAGTTATTTCAGAGAAATTTCTCCAGAAGAAAGCAAAGGTTTGAGAATTGAGGTTCTCGAATCCCGAAGGGAGAAATCAATCACAACCATTGATTGAAAGGGAAAGGTGTCAGTAGATATTCCACTTCGGAAGATTTCCATGTGGAGAAAATAGAGGATTGAGAACGAAAACTCTCGAAGGTCGACCTTGTTGTTCTAGAGTCTATACTTAAGGCTAGAAAGTACAAGGTCTAGGAATACGAAAGTGGTGTGAAAGATAAAAAGGGGGGTGGATCAACCTTTGGGAAAGGAAGCTAAGGATGATTTCTAAGTTGCCTTTGTCTTGCTTCCAAAATTTCCTAGATGCCTATATCCCGTTCAATGGCGGCCCATGAACATTCGAGTTCTACTCGGGTGGTGGTTGTTTTAAGTATGGTGTCAAAAAGATTCAAAGTGATGGTGGTTTGATTCAACAAGTCGAGTTCAATATTAGGCTATCTGGAAACGGGAACATTCATAGAGGAACAGGGAAAGTTAAAGGAAAGTTTGAGGTTTAGGATGTTGCCTCAATTTTGGGATTGTATAAAGAGTGCTCTTGAATCCGAAATCACAGAAAGAAAGAAAACCAAAGGACTTTTCCCGTAACTGAGTTAACTTATAATAAATCATGTGTTAAATGTGAGAAAACATTGAGCTGTCTATAATGCAAGGCTCCTGTCAAGGGAGAATATCACCCTGTAAACAGAAGAAGAAAAAGACAAAAAGAAATCTAACGAAGCATAAAATATAAAGATCTAGAAAATTCACAGGTCTTGTACCTGTTGATAGCCGATAGAAAGGAAAAACTGCAAACGATTAGATGACTAAAAGTTGATCACCACAGTAGAGGTTATACTAAATTGCAGTGAAGCATTCATCAGACATATATATGCAAAATGAAATTGAATGTAAGATAACAGAGGAACCAAACTCATAACTCAGTCTTGACAGAATCATGAATCTTTGGATTGCTTTGTATTAATTTTCCTAAGGAAAAATCTCTATTACAATTGGACAAAAAAGGTCCAGCCTGGTTTCCTTCTTCAAAATACCTCTTTATACAAACTTCTGAACATTTGAATTTCAATCGTTCCTGAAATTTTTGGTTACAAAATGGGAAGTTCAAGCATTTTGCTTCTTTTCCTTTGTCATATTTCATGCAGGTGGAGCACCTTCCTTTCTTTACTCCTCGGGTTCTAAAAATAGAACAGGCAGACACTTGTCATTATTTGGTACCGGAACCCTGTCCTTTCACCTGCTTGGTGCAAGTGACGCACCTCTCCACCAATTGGGCTATCAACCTGGAAGGCTCTGCTTGGTTGTTTGCCTCAAAAGTGTAAAAATCCTTTGCTAACTGTGGCAACCTTCCTCCCACTTGTCAGTCTTCGGAAATGATAGAACATAACTGTATACTTGGTTTTATTAACCATTTATCCACCTGGACTATATCAGTCTGGCTGATCTATGATATTTCAGCCCGCTCTTTTTCCTCGTTCTTCTTGATATTGAGCAGGTTCTTGGCTATATCGATCTGGCCCAATATCCCAGCACTTCTTTCATTATCAAGACTCAACAAACCTTCATCTATCAAGACGAAGGTTTCTTCACAAGAATTTCTTACCTCTTTAGCTCGTTCTCTGGTTTCTGATATGTTTCGCTCCCACGCCTTCAACAACATGTTACCTCTGGTGTGCTCTGGGATGGAGTGCTTGGAATTACTGCCTATTTCCTTTTTCGTTGTGGCTATAATAGCCTCTTGGAAAGTGACTTGAGCCGCAATGGCTTCTCTTTCTCTCAAAGATATGTCCTCCGGTACTTGATCAATAATCTGAAAATGGTTTTGAATGGCTTCAAATTTAGCAACTAAATCTTGATGAGCTACTGACACTCTTTTCCGAATCTCAATGGCTTGGGATTGGAATATCCCGATATTTATAACCTGGCTCTCGGCGAAATCTAATTTTACCTGTAACTGCCCTATCAATTCTTCTTGTTGGCTTATCTGTGACTGACTGGTCTGAGCCGACTGCTATGTTTGCTCAAGATCAGATTTGAGCCACTCAATTTCCTTTTGATCGACTATTCTGGCTTTCTCTAGACCTGTGTTCACATGATCTCTGGCAGTTTCCTTTGTTGTAGCCAACTTATCCTCCAAAGTTCTGATCAAGCGGTTCTTCCGCTTTAATTGTTCTTTCAGGGATCCAACAGAGTATTGGTTGGTTGTAGCGAAAGCCCCCAATTTCCCTGCTATCTAAGTTGTGAATTCCTCCTTTTTCATGGCTTTCCCATCGGCTAGGATTTTAAATTTTTTGGCTACCGTGCCCGCTTCTCGATAAATATCTTGCTTCACAATGGCCTTTCTCTTCTTATCGAAGAAAAATTTGTTCGGAGGAAACTCTTATACAGTAATGGGTGTCAGTTCTTCACCAAAAATCCATCCCTCACTGGGGATCCCCTTCGTGGACTGTAGGGGTGTGATAGAAATGATGGGACTGCTGATTTGCTTGGATGATTTCCCTAGGGTAACGACCAAAGCTGGCTTGCTTGAAGGGTTGGGGATCTCGGCTTCCTGTTTCGGGTTCCCAGTTTGATTTTTCTTTTCCTGATTTTCCTCCTGGTCAAGTCCTGAATCTTTGGAGCCCTTGGCTTTCGTTTTCTATATATCTACAGTCGGTGGGTTCTTACCCTGTAAGACTGGCGGAAGGCAGCTCTACCAATGTTCCTGAAATTTGAAGAAATTGGCCATCTCCTCGGGCAACAAGGCTTGAATCTAGCTCAGGACCTCGGCATAGGATCTCGCCCCTCGGAAGATGTCATCATGAGTTGAATTTTCGTATCTTTTTAAGCCACAATTCACCAAGTGATTTCCCACGACCTTGTGTGGGTCATGTTTCTTAAACTTGATGTTGACCAATTTAATATCCTCCAAGGTCGCAGCCTCGACTTTGGCGTGTCCAAAATCTAATAAAGAATATGTATTAAAATGAATGGGGAAGGGCAGCCATACCTTCTTCAAAAAACCTTTGAGCTCTTTGCTTATGCCACCGATCATGGTTTGCCTGGCGATTTCGTGACAAACCAGCCTATCCGGTACAAATAGTGGTAGAGCATAGGGGGGAATAGAGGAGCCAAAAACCCTGATGTATGAAAATTCTACTTCTACATACCAGTCAGCCACACTACTCAAGTTGGTGGTAGTGCTATCTAAAATCCTGGGTGGTGGATTACCGAAGATGGAGACATGCATCGATATCATTACCCAATTGAAAATATCATATAAGAATTATGTGGCCTTATCCTCCCAAAGTTTTGAGTGATAGACATGGATAGGCTCAGCATCAGATGGAGTCCAGATCCAACTCATTAGAGGGAAAGGCATCATGAAACAAACAATGTCCATGATGTAGGCGGACATGAAAAATGAGGCGGCTTTCCCATTCACCTTCTGCGCTCAATATTTGGTAATCCGACTGGTTAGACTGTCTGACAACAACTTGGCCCAGTCGAAGGAAAAACCTTCAGCAACTATATGAATCAGAGGCACCCACGGGAGGAAAAAGTGTGTGGTGTCCTCCTTCCCATACAACCTATAGGTCATCATTGCTATATACCTGAATTGCGGTTCCAAGGAAGAAATCGAATAAATTTTGTTATCATCCACCCTGAATTTTGCAGGGTATGAGACCCAATCTTTGATCAAATCAGAAAAGTTTCTGTCATATTGCTGGCATTCCTTCCGCTTGAAATCTTCCAGAAAATCAGCATTGTGCACGAAGTTCAGTGTAGGTGACAGTTGATACATTGCCTGCAAATGTTCTGGTCGAAAAGTCCCAATCGTCACCTTCTGCTCATTGATAATAGTCCTGGTCGGGATATCCACATGGTCTAGCACCCATCTGATCATATCATAATAGGTAAGGAGCCATGGCCTTGACGCTATTTTGTGCATCTCCGCTTGAACGACGATTTTGTATTTGGTGGCCAAATGATCCTTCTCGTTATCACTGGAATCATCTGAATAATCCACCAATTCGGACTGAAGAATGTCGGAGACGTATGACCAGGTTTTGATAGTATCAATACTTCGGGGTGAAATATCGTAAACAGTATCTGAGCCTTGCCTTGAACTCTCAGCAATTGCCTTGGACACTTTTCGTGGAGCCATGATAGAGGACTCTGTACTTAGCTCTCCTATAGTAAATATGTAGATACAGATAGAAGTTAGCCTGATGAAAAAGATTCTTTGCGCAAAATAGAAATGAAATTTGAAATAATGAAAGAAAGAACTCCTTTATCTTAGCCATTTAAAACCCTGGTGTCCTTGCGAACAGAACGACCAAATTGTTAAATGGAAGATTTAGCAGTAAAAGTAATATCCTTATCTGTCACTTCGCTGTATTTCAAATAAATGCCATAACTTTTTGACAAGTCACAAAAATTAGCGCAAAGACATTTAAAATTACTCCGTAGACAATGCGTATTAAATTTGTATTAATGCATTGAATGATCTGTCTTAGCTCCTTTAATTAAGTTTGTTTTAGTCTTTAATCTCCTTTTCGGTGTTCGTCGTATCGGGAGAAAACAACCCTTCCCTTTGAGCCCCCAAAACTTGAAATCGTGATGATGTGATTTAGTTTAAAAAACATAATCTACATTAAGTGCTTAGTTAATACATGTTTAAAGAATATCGTGACTTCGCAACTCGGGGCTACAAAGGTATAGTTCTTTGGAAGAGTGATTGTCGAGTCGCGAAACCCCGACAATGTTTGACTATGGTTTAAAGTGACTTACCCCTGACACTAACCCGGGTGACTTTTGAAACCGTCTCGCGACTTCGCATATCAAAGTTTGGAAACCTTGCAACTTGTAACTCTCGAAGCGTGAAAGCACGAGGTAAAGCAAAGTGATAGACTTGCTTAATGGTTAGGCGATGATGATTTAGGACTATAACGGCTATCGCCACTTCGCATGTCGAGGTAAATTTTTTATTGCAAGAATTATATTTCAACCATTTGTAAAAGGCGGCTCCAACTAGGGATCTCGTCTTCCTACGAGACGGGAAGAACAGTAGACCACGTGCCTGTATTGGGTAAATGGAGTCAAATGCTTCTTTCTGTGGAACTTGCTTAGGAAGGGGATACAGAGGGAAAAAGATATTTTGTCTTTACTTCTGAAAAGATTTTCAAAACTCGCATGCGTTTGTAAACTCAGCTGCAACCCCTTTCATGACCTTCTCCTTCTCGTTACTAAATTCAGATCTGCTTTAAGATAATCAAAAAAATCCTAGGAAATCCAACAGATCTTGCGGCTTTTGGCTTGCATCAAACGAAGTAAATTTCATGCTTTTAATCAGGGAGCCCTGTCTGAACTTGGGATGCAGATTCAGTTTCGAAAAGGATGGTAACTAGAGTAGAGTGAAATTTACATGTTACAACCTTACAGATATCTCAGATATTTCTTCACTGCCATTGAGCCTGTTAAGTACCCCAGTGAAGTTATCTATCCCTTTTTACTAAATCTCTTTTCACCACTTCAAATCATAATTATGCATTTAAATGCTAAGATGAGGGAAATCATTTATGAATTTCCTTTGATCGTCTTCTTGGACTAGATGGGGGCAATCAAATATGAATTTCCTTTCACCATCTGTCTTATATTTTACTTTTTTGAACACGAAGTGGGGGCAATCAGTTTTACCAAGTATACCAGGGATGATATATGTGTAAAATTTGCAGTGGAGGTCTGTCAACTTGCTTTGATTACTCCGAACCAACCTTCTCTTAACTTTCAAAGCACCTTAGTGCACAGGGAAAATGGGAAGGATTACTTCCAGGGACCTTCCTTCGAGCAAGCCTCAATCCTTAGAAAACTGTTAAAAAACCTAGGAGAGTCAAGATCATCCTACACATAACTTTGTTTAGTTGGAGAGTGAGGAGTTATGAGGACTGGCTTACCCTTTAAGATCTATTTTCCAGCTTCCAAAGCTAAAATGTAATCTCTTCTCCCTCTGTGGGAAACCTGGAAAGATTCTTGGTTTTTTAAGAAGGTAAAACCGAGGGTAGAAAGGGGTGACGGAGAAAGGTCTGGAAATCGAAAAACAGGGGTCATGGATTAAACCCGACTCTTGGAACCCTTTCTTGGAGACGCTTTACTCTATCTGCTCATTTTAATTACCTCTTATCTTTATCAAGGTGAAACTCTTAGGACCCAGAGTGAGAACTTGTTCTTTTAATGACATATCACACCTATGAGACTGTCATAGCACTTAGAGACCTTCATTTGAAATATAGACTTGTCTGGAATTCATACCTTTGCCTTACCATTTTCGTTCTCTTTTGAAATAACGGAAAATCTTTTCTGTCACCTATTTTCGATGAATTTATCTTTCGATACATGACCGTCTGTTTGCTCCTTTCACTCGTTTGGGCTACAAGCCGGGATCCTGTAAGGGAACAACACGAAGAGTATCAGGGATTTAAAAGAACTGAATGCATCGAAAATTTCGTATCCCTACTTCTAGAAAAAAAACTGACCTATTTTATTTTTGATGAAAGTAGACTTACCAAAGAAAATTATGAAATAAAAAGAAAACATACACCGGTATATACAGTGGAAATTTTGGAAACTATTTATTGCATATAGTGTTTTAAATAACACCCGTTGACCGGGGCATTGAGGATTTTACTGTCCAAATTCTCTAACAGAAACAATTTTTTTCCTTCGGGAGCTGTGACCTTGAACGGTCTGTACCAGATGTGATCGAATTTACCATGTTTTGTTGAGTCTTCCTTCCTAACATCCCATTTTAAAACCAAATCTCTAGGGAGAAATTCTCTATCTTTGGCCTTACGATCGAATAATGCTTTCATGTTGTCCTGGTATTTCTGCAACCTTTCGTCCACTTCGACCCTGTGTTGTTGGACTTCAATCAGCTATTTTATTCTTCTTTTGACATGACTTGGTTCTTCTTTCTCATCTTGCCAAAGTTTCATTACAGCGAGCGCTAGATTTATAGGTAATACTACGTCAGTCCCGTACACCATTTGGAAAGGAGAAGTGTCGATAGACTTTTTGTGCCTATCTGATTTGCCCACAAGGCGTATTTCAAATGCACATGCCAGGATTTTTTGTTTTCACTCAACACTTTCTTAATTATATTGATTAGGCTCTTGTTTGAAGACTCGGCTAGCCCATTTCCCTGAGGGTAATATGTCGTGGAATGACCAAGCACGATATTGTACTTTTGGCAAAAGTTGACCATAGCCATAGATTTAAATGCCTGGGTGTTATCTGTGACTATCTTTCTGGGGCAGCTGAATCTAGACAAAATGTTCTCTTCCAGGAAATCTATTACCACAGAATCCGTTGCCCTTCTAGTTGGGATAGCCTCCACCCATTTGGTGAAGTATTCTGTAGCAGTCAGGATCCATCTATGTTGAGCGCTAGAATGAGGGTTAATTTCACCTATAAAATCTAGTCCCCATTGCTGAAAAGGGGCTTTCGTTTTGACCGAAACCAACGGTAGCGCTGGGAGTTTATGCTTGCCTGCGAACAATTGGCAAGGGTTACAGGCTCTGACTTTGGCATTGATGCCTGAGAAAATTTTGGGCCAATAATATCCTACCCTTAGGATATTATAAGTTGTTTCCCTCCAGGCGTGATGTCCTCCACACACTCCTTCATGAAATTGGCTTATGACCTTCTATGTTTCTGATTCAACTAAACAAACCAACAGGAAGCCAAGTGGGTCCTTCCAATACAATTGGATTTCGTACATACAGTACTTGACCACATGCAGCTTCAACGTTCTGGATTTAGATGGGGATAAGTCACTCATGCACTCCAAGGTCAGCAGGTAGGACACTATGTCTTTGTACCAATCTGATGAAGCAAACTTCTCTTCGATTCTGATTCCAATTGTTTGTTCATCGAGCTCGTTCATTTCCACACACTCTTCACATCCCTGTAGGCCATTTATTCCGAGGGCTCTGAAATTTGATTCAGCTAAGAGTTTATCCAAACCTTGTCCCTTTACTAGTCTCATTGGTTTTATCTCCAAGTCGAATTCTTGAATTTTGGCAAGCCACTGTCCTCTTTTGCCATCACTGTCGGACTGAACCAAAATGTCTTTTACGGAGCTGGTGGGCACATACACAATTACCTTGGAATGCAACATGTAGGTTCTGAAAGCCTTTAATGCCTTCACCATAGCATATGATTTTTTTTCCATTATATCGTATCTAAGTTCAGCGTCTATAATACTTTTGCTAAAAAAGGCTATCGTTTGCTCGAAACCTTCTTCATTTTTTTGGAGGAGTACCACGGCAAGTGTCTATTCGAAGGTGAACGAGAAAATAAGAAAATCCTTTAGATAATCAGGGCTTGCCAGTACAGGTGCCTCGCTTATAACCTTCTTGATGCGGGCAAACAATGCTTTGGCTTCTGCTGTCCATTTCACTTCGTTGTTTTTCTTTAGCATATCTGTGATCAACTTCACGATTTCAGCAAAGTTTGGGATAAATCTCCTCAAAAAAATTATTTTTCCTAAGAATGACTTAATCTCTTTTACATTCCTAGGGATATTTATTGTGTCTATATCTTCAACTCTTTTAGGATCAATTTTAATTCCATCTCGAGACACAATATGGCCCAAGAGTTTACTTTCTTGCATAGCAAAGTGAGACTTTTTGGGGTTTAAAGACAAACCAAACCTGTAGCATTTCTCAAACGTCTGCTTGAGATGTATCAGATGATCTTCATCAGATTTATAAAAAATGGTTAGATCATCAAGATAGATAACCACAAATGTGTCCCTTTCACCGATGAAAGCGATATCCATAGCACATTGGAAAGTAGCACCTGCATTCATTAAACCAAAAGGAATCTTGTCATACATAAATGTACCCCAAGGGGTGGTGAAGGTTGTTTTTTCTTTATCGTCCTCGTTGACAGCAATTTGATTGTACCTAGAAAACCCATCGATCATCGACATCCTATTGGCCCCAACTACTTTTTCNTTATTTAGATTTCTAAAATCAACACACAATCTGATCTCCCCACTTTTCTTTCTGACCGGGACCAGGTTTGCTACCTAGTTGGAGTATCTTAGTGGTACGATTATTTTTGCATCTAGGAGCTTTTTGACTTCCCTTTCGACCACGGGTAATAAAATAGGATTGATTTGTCTGAGTTTTTGTCTAAAGGGTTTGACGCCATGCTTTAGGGGTATCTTATGTTCAATCACAGTGGTGTCATAGGTCTTCGGCTCTTCGTATGACCAAGCGAAAATTTCTATATACCACCCAAGTAAGTCTTTATACTTGCTTTTTACCTCAGGAGGGAGGTACTTTGATATTTTTACTATCCTAGACCCCTCTTCGGTCCCTATGTCGCAATATTCAACCTATTCTAGTTGGGGTTGCAAAGCAAATTTTAGGGGCATATCATTTTGGTTGAACAGTCTCTCCAGAGGGATCAGTCCCTTTGGAATCTGATTATTCTTTAGAACCAACATGCGATGATTAGCAATTTTCTCTTGGAACTCCTGAGGCTCCTCTCCCTCTTGCATAATCCAAGAATGATATTTTTGGTTCTCCTAGTCAATGTGGGTTTCGAAGAAATCACCCACCATTTCCAGGAACTTTCTGATCTGTTCACCATCCTCGAAGACCTGGCAGTGTTGTATGTTGTTAGGTATGGATGGTCTGTACCTTACCTCTATGTGGTAATTTAATTTGAAAGCGGTAGGGGGTAAGAAAGTTGAAGCCACTTTGGCCAGTGAATCGGCTTACTGGTTTTTGGCGCGTGGGATGAAATGAACATTTACCGGTGAAAATAAATTTTCCATTAAATCCGAGGCACAATTCCTGTAAGATCTCAATATTGGGTGTTTGGCCTGGTATTGTCGGTTTATCTGCTTCACTATCAACTCTACATCTCCGTATACTTCCAGGTTCTTTATGTTCAGCTTCCTGGCAGCTTCCAACCCTAAGACTAAGGCCTCATACTCGCATACGTTATTGGTACAGTCTATATCCCACTGAAGCCTGTAAGAGAAAGGAATAACAAATTCATTTTTATGTGCTACAAACAGTACTCCTGCACCTGCTCCTTCATATGACATGGCACCATCAAAAAAAAAAATTCAAATTCCAGTGCTATACAAATTTTCGTCTATCTTTCCTGACTCGTTTTCAACTATGTAATTCTCTTTTGTACAGCTATTTACACCATCATCAAAAGACAAAATACAATTTCCTAGATCTTGATTGGCAACATAAAAAGGAAAATTGTTAGGATTTTGTGGGTCGCTCACTGTATATGCTAGCCTCGTTTCCCTATAGAGCCGAGTAAATTGTCCACCAAACACAGGAATCATGGCGTAGGTCATGTCTAGTTGAAGAGACCCCCCAAGTTTGGCTCCCCACAACCTAGATAGCAGTAAACCATACTTCGGAGGTATATCGACGATAACTACATCCATCTGGACGCTTTTCACCGGGACCTGTGCAAGGGTGACTACTAAATCTTTTATCATACCCATGCACTTAACTTTTCTTGAATCAAAAGAGTAGAGATCTCCATAAGGCCTGGTGATCTCGAGGCCTAGTCTGTCCATAATAGACTTGGGCATCACATTATGCGAGGCCCCAGAGTCTAGCATACAGTTATGCAACAGTCGATCATGCACATTCAGGGTAATATAGGAGGGGGCGACGTTGTCTCTTGCACCCTTGAAATGTGGACCAAAAGTGATATTAGGCTTATCATCTTCCAATTTTATCACATCAGAGTGACTTTCTAGATCTGAAAAACCTATCATTTTGGTTATCTGCTTTCAATACATAGGATTTTTTGCTAATTCGACCAGGGGGATCGGTATTTTGATCTTATTTATCTCATTTTCAAGGCTGAAACCTCCACTACCTTTGTCCATTTCTCTGGTTGAAACCTCAGACTCCTTCTTTTCTAACTTATTTGTTTGTGCTGACT
Organism: Picea sitchensis; assembly: GCA_010110895.2. Classification (NCBI taxonomy): domain Eukaryota; kingdom Viridiplantae; phylum Streptophyta; class Pinopsida; order Pinales; family Pinaceae; genus Picea; species Picea sitchensis. The sequence continues at coordinate 72,958 of SNQJ01S0026416.1, read as the reverse complement.
TATTTCCCATGAGTTTATCTACCAGTATATGTGTTTCAACTGTCTTAGTTTCTTTCGCTTGGGTCTCAACCTCCTTTACTTTGGGATTCAACGAATCTACCTCTTTTGTTTTGCTATTAGGTATTTCGATCTCTTTTGGGACGGGCTTGTAGATTTCTCCTCTGGGGAGAATTTTCTTGGGTTGAGGAGTCGACGTAGGTTTGTTTTTAGGCCTCAGGTTGTACCTAGGTTGGACCTCAACCATTATAGAATCGGTTATTTCTTGATCGACAGAAACATCAGTGTTGTTTATGTCAACGTCTTTATTTGATGGTTCATGTGTGTTTAAGGACTTCTCGTAGTCTTCTTTAGTTAAGTAGGGTTGTGTGCAATCATCACCCAAATTTGTCACATCTTCACCCAAGTCCTCGAAATCTTGCAGGTCGTTTCCTCCTATAAATTTTTCATTTTTTAAAGGAGTTTGAATTTTCTGGTCTTCATTTTTAATCTGTCTTTGTTGATTTTGAGGATTGGGGTTTCTTTTGAATTCCCTCTTAACGAAAGGATCTACCTTGGATTTATCTAGTTCCATTATGGAAATCTTATTTGATAACTCTTTAATTATACTAGCCATATCATCCATTTTATCATCTGAGGATCTACTAGGCCCTGAGGGTCTCGTTTGCTCCCTAAAACGTTTGGTTTCTTGGTTTCCCATTTCTACCTTTGTTTTCAATTTTCCAGAAGCCATCGTGTTAGATTCGATCTCTACGACATCATATTGCATTCGAGTCAGGGTAGCCTCTCTCCTTTCTCTCAAAAGAAGTGCAAAATTAGGTTCGAAGGCTCCCGCAAAGGTTACCTTGGCTGTAGGTTGGGATGCTTTAACTTCGACTAGGATCTTATTATATAACTTGTTAAATATTTGAATAAATTCCATAACAGTTTCCAAAAAAATTTTCTTTAAAGACCCAAACTCGGTCAAATAATACAAATGGTCTTTCCTTTCGCCCCATTGTCTAATAAAAGAGTCTTCTAGGGAATCATAGGATAATATTGAACCTACGGGTAGACTTCGAAACCAGGTTTGTACCTGCCCTTCGAAAGTCTGAATGAACAACCTCGAGTATACGTCTTCGTGTTCGAGACCTAGGATATCTGTGAACTGATCAAAGAAATTTATATGTTCGGCCGTGGTCAAGTCCCCTTCCCCTGTAAATTTAGGTAAGTTTTTCATGTAGTTTTCAGAAAGGTCATGAAGAGGTACAGGCAGGACCAAAGGTGCATATCTCGTAGCTACTTTAGCGAAAACTCTGGGAGGCGGGGGAGGCCCTTGGCCCCCCGCTCCTCCTCCTAAAGCCCCTCCACCTCCTCCTGGAGCTCCCCCTCCCCCTCCTAAAACTCCTCCACCTCCTCCTCCAGCAACCACCATCGGTACTACAGGATAGGGAAACGGTGCGTTATAAAGAGGGTTCTAGAACACTAAAAGCGAATCTTTAGCTTCTTCAAGAGACGAGAAAACTGAAGAAAGGTGAAAAGGGATGTGAGGGCTTGGTTCCTTGGATTTGCAAGAGATGTAATCAGGGGAACCCACGGGTGTGGAATATAAGTATATGGTATACTCTTTGAGACTAGGCGGGGTCATGAAATCTAACTGAAGGGTCCGCGGGATATCGATCGCTGATAAATTTACTGTGGGATTTTCTCCTTTATGTACGTCAGAGGTTGTCGAATGGATTTCACTTTTAACTTCAAGGAGAGCTAAATTTGGGTTGATGGTTTTAGGGGGGGAATTGTGAAAAGTTGAAGGTTCAAAAGAACTCTTAGCCTTGGGTTGTGGGTACTTAAGTTGGTACACTGCAGTGGTCGGCTTAAGGGAAACTTTTGTTTTCAGTATTTTTTCAGGATCGGAAACGGGCGTGGAATGTTTACCATCCGGGTTTTGTCTAGTGTTCCTTAGACTGGAAGCAAACTTACTTAAACATGGAGTCACCAAGTGAATGATGAAAGTTTAGCCTTAATAAGGTGTTAACCCTTTGTTCACTATCAAAGGGTAGAAACTAAAAATGTCAATCTCCCAGGGAAAAGGTTTCGTAACTTCGATCCCCGACAACGGTGCCAGAAAGATGTTGTTCCAGAGTTTGTACTTAAGGCTAGAAAGTACAGGGTCTAGGCATCCAAAAGTGGTGTGAAAGATAAAAAGGGGGGAAGATCAACCTTCGGGAAAGGAAGCTAAGGCTGATTTCTAAGTTGCCTCTGTCTTGCTTCCAAAAGTTCCTGGATGCTTATATCCCATTAAATGGTGGCCCATGAACGTTTGAGTTCTACCTGGGTGGTGGTTGTTTTAAGTATGGTGTCGAAAAGGTTCAAAGCGATGGTGGTTTGATCCGACAAGCCGGTTTCAATATTAGGTTGTCTGGCAACAGGAACAGTCAAAGAGGAATAGGGAAACTTAAAGGAAAGTTTGAGGTTTAGGATGCTGCCTCAATTTTTGGATCGTATAAAGAGTGCTCTTGAATCCAAAATCACAGAAAGAATGCAAACCAAAGGCCTTTTCCTGTAACTGAGTTAACTTACCCTGTAAGATTGGCGGAAGGCATCTCCATCGATGTTCCTGAAATTTGAAGAAATCGGCCATCTCCTCGGGAGGTAGGGCCTGAATCCGGCTCAGGACCTCGGCATAGGACCTTGCCCCTCAGAAGATGTCATCATGAGGTGAATGCTCATGTTCATATCTTTTTAAGCCACAATTCGCCAGGTGATTTCCCACGACCTTGTGTGGGTCATGTTTCTTAAACTCGATGTTGACCAATTTAATATCCTCCGAGGTCATAGCCTCAGCTTTAGCGCGTCCAAAATCTAATAAAGAATATGTATTAAAATGAATGGGGAATGGAGGCCATACCTTCTTCGAAAAACCCTTGAGCTCTTTGATTATGCCACCGATCACGGTTTGCTTGGCGATTTCATGACAAACCAGCCTATCGGGTACAAATAGTGGTATAGCATAGGGGGAAATAGAGGAGCCGAAAACCCTGATGTATGAAAATTATGCTTCTACATACCAGTCAGCCACACTACTCAAGTTGGTGGGGATGCTATCTAAAATCCTGGGCGGTGGGTTACCGAAGATGGAGACATGCATCGGTACCATTACCCAATTGAAAATATTGTATATGAATTATGTGGCCTTATCCTCCCAAAGATTTGAGTGATAGACATGGATAGGCTCAGCATCAAATGGAGTCCAGCTCTATCTCATTAGAGGGAAAGGCGTCATGAAAAAAACGGCGTCCATGATGTAGGTGGACATGAAAAATGAGGCGGCTTTCCCATTCACCTTCTGCACTCGATATTTGGTAATCTGACTGGTTAGACTGTCTGACAACAGCTTGGCTCAGTCGAAGGAAAAACCTTCAGTGACTATATGAATCAGAGGTACCCATGGGAGGAAAAAGTGTGCGGTGTCCTCCTTCCCATACAACCTACAGGTCATCATTGCTATATACCTAAATTGCGATTCTAAGGAAGAAATCGAATAAATTCCATTACCATCTGCCCTGAATTTTGCAGGGTGCGAGACCCAATCTTTGATCAGATCAGAAAAGATTTTGCCATATTGTTGGCATTCCTTCCACTTGAAATCTTCCAGAAACTCGGCATTGTGCGCGAATTTTAGCGTAGCTGACAGTTGATACATTTCCTGCAAATGTTCTGGTCAAAAAGTCCTAATCGTCACCTTCTGCTCGCTGATAATAGTCCTGGTCGGGATATCCACATGGTCTAGCGCCCATCTGATCATAGCATAATAGGGAAGGAGCTGTGGCATTGCCGCTATTTTGTGCATCTCCGCTTGAACGACGATTTTTTATTTGGTGGCCAAATCGTCCTTCTCATTATCGTTGGAATCATCTGAATAATCCACCAATTCAGACTGAAGAATGTCGGAGACGTATGACCAGGTTTTGACAGTATCAATACTTCGGGTTAAAGTATCGGAAACAGTATCTGAGCCTTGCCATGAACTCTCAGCAATCACCTTGGATGCTTTTCATGGAGCTATGATAAAGGACTCTGTACTTAGCTCTCCTATAGTAAAGATGTAGATACAGACAGAAGTTAGCCTAATGAAAAAGCTTCTTTGCACAAAATAGAAATGAAATTTGAAATAATGAAACAAAGAACTCCTTTATCTTAGCCATTTAAAACCCCGGTGTCCTTGTGAACAGAACGGTCAAATCGTTAAATGGAATATTTTGTAGTAAAAGAAATATCCTTATCTGTCACTTCGTCGTATTTCAAATAAATGCCATAACTTTTTGACGAGTCACAACATAAATTAGCGCAAAGACATTTAAAATTACTTCGTAGACGGTGTGTATTAAATTTGTATTAATGCATTGACTGATCTGGATTGGCTCCTTTAATTAGGTTTGTTTTAGTCTTTAATCTCCTTTTTGGCGTTCGTCGTATCGAGAGAAAACACCCCTTCCCTTTGAACCCCCAAATCCCGAAATCGCGATGATGTGATTTAGTTTAAAAAATGTAATTTGTATTAAGTGCTTAATTAATCCATGCTTAAATAATATCGTGACTTCGCAACTCAGGGCTACAAAGGTATAGTTTTTTGGAAGAGCGATTGTCGATTCGTGAAACCCCGACAGTGTTTGACTATGGTTTAAAGCGACTTACCCCTGACACTAACCCGGGTGACTTTTGAAACTGTCTCGCAACTTCGCATATCGGAGTTTGGAAACCTTGCAACTTGTAACTCCCGAAGCGCTAAAGCATGAGGTAAAGAAAAGTGATAGACTTTCTTAATGGTTAGGCAATGATGATTTAGGACTATAACGGCTATCGCCACTTCGCATGTCGGGGTAAATTTTTTATTGCAAGAATTATATTTCAACCATTTGTAAAAGGTGGCTCCAACAGACCTCACAGAGAATATCGTGGTCGTAGATCGAAGGGAGACAGGTGGCAGTAGATCCGAAGGTCGAACTTCGGAAGATTTATGAGCATGAAAAAGCTGAGAGTTGAAACCCTCAAATCCTGAAGTCTGAATTAAATATGGACCATCATATCCAGAGGAACACGTGGTGACAAATCACGAGTTTCAGATAAATGTGTTTGGATTTTCAGTTAAGAATTGAGAAACCCAAATTCCGAAGACCCGAAGGGATCGTAGCTGTCGATCTATGGAAGACACGTGTCAATGGACCATTAACTTCAGATAAAATCCATTGGGGGAAAACGAGAGTTGAGATTTGAGATTTTCGAAGCCCAAAATCCCTAAATGATCAGATTCCTCAGTCTAAGAGGATACGTGGCAAGAGATCTGTCATTGTGGGAGAAGGTGATGTTTGAGAGTTGAGAACTTTGAAACCTAAATAGCGATACAAATCGCGTTCATTGATTTGAAAGGGACAGATCTGAACCTTCAGTTTAGAAGCACCGTTAAGTTCAAAAGATCAATGGTCTTGTTGCATTGCAGGGACCAAAGGTCTGCAAACTTTAAAAATTTAAGGGTGGGCCGCAATCTAGACCACGGTTTTGGAGAAAGGACATGTGGAGGCTCAAGGAGAATTGTGGGGAGAAAAGTAGTTTGGTTTCAAACCACCCTTGGCCATGCCCACAATCGTGTGGTTATGTAAGGCCATCTCCCAAGTTCATATCAGGCAAGGGGCTTATCAGAAAAGGATCTAGTGCCCAGACTCAAATATTTCTCAAGCATAAAAGGGGAAGGTCGCGGGTACCATTAGACCTGCACCCGGAAGTCGAAAGGGTCTGCGTTTAATTACAGAATAAGACCATAAAGGTCTCAAAGAGTCGTTTGGCTCCAAAATTGGATATCCTTGACCAGGAGGTCGGACTGGTTCCTCGACTTTCTAAATTAGAAACTATGGATGGAGAATCTATCCTTTAAGAAAAGAAAAAAAAATTATGCCCCGTCATGGGTGTGTTACATACTAATCATCTTGTGAATGAGTGCAGCCGTCACATCTCTTCTCAGAGATAATCTGCCACCATTCTAGCGAGTCTTTCACTCTATATTTTTATAGTCTCTATACATTTATTTCATTAATAGAAATCATGTATTACTATATTTCTCTGTTTCTGGTAATATTTATGTGCACTTAATTGTAGTATCTCTACTTTCATTTCATTCCGAAAATAATCTAGATCATCTTTTTCATAATCGATGAACTCATGAGCCATTTTTGGCATCATATGGCACACTTTGTCAAGGCCATGCCACATAGAAACAAATATTTTTGATTGAATTTACTCATTTTGAGTGGTTTCATGTTCTACGAAAACTCCTTTGTGATTCCCATCAAGGCATGAAGGAAGTACAAAACATAAATATAGTGTATAATGGGAAGCAGATAATTCAATGGCAAGTTTTGAAAAACAAAACCAAGGTGGAAAAGGGTCAAGACTGGGAGTTCTATTGGATGCCCCAAGTCTTGGATTAAAACTCATCATGCTAGATCATGTCAATTTATAAAAAGATGATCAATGGATCACCTCATCCTTTGGATTATATATGGAAGCCATGAAATCCAGGATGGCCTTATCTGAAGGAAACTCAGTATCTATGAAATCATGTGAACTCAGAGAGTCAAAAACCCCCTATGGGTGGAGAAGAATGATCACACTCCATATGAGAATGGAGGTTTTGATCAACATCAATGGATGTTGATGGGATTGATGTATCAAAAATATCTATTGTGGTGAGCAGCATGGAAGCTCCATATGATTCAACATCCTTGTGATTAGGACCACCCAAGGATCTACATACCTGAGGGATCCACTGGTAAATGAATAAATCATGTTGATAGGAGCAATGTTGTCAACATGAGGTGGTGGGGGAAGAGGGAATGTTCCTATGAGCGAATAATATTCAAACATACCCACACCCACACTCATATGAGATTGTTGTGTATCAATGACAAAGGGTACATTAAACCTCAAATTGGATCCAATGTCTGGGGTCCAAAAAATGAGTTGATCGATCATCACTATTTTCCCTTGATGAGGGAAGCATAAGACCCTAAATACTGACGAGACAACTTCAGTCATCTTCTAGAACCAAGTTTGCCCGAGTAACAACTTGTACTTAAGAGGTGCATCGACGACTTCCACAAAAACATAGATAGTCTTACCACCTAATTGGATGGGTAAGGCCATGATTATCCCATGGGGATGGAACATATGCCCATTGAATGCTTTCAAAAATGTTACATAAGTGTCAATCTTTGGTGAGCCAAAGGATTCAAACAAGACATAGACATGATACAAGTCGAAGCTCCTTTGTCTATCACAGTATGAAGGATATTTTCTCCCATCATTCTTTCTTTGATCTAGAAAGTGATTTGATGGGAAATCCTATGATAAACCTGATTAGAATAAAAGGTTATCAAACTTGACTCTAAGGGATAAACCCCGCCTATGGTAGAAAACAAGGCTTTCCATTTCACTGGGAAGATTTGGAGAATTTCGAGTGCAGACATGGCACAGGGTGCCTGGGCCAAGTCTTCGACAATACTATAGTTGTGGCTGGCCCATGTATTTAGGTTGTGTGTATTTCATTGAATAACACACTTCAGGGGGTGAAGCTATGTGTCAAAGGAAGGATTATCGATATAAAGAGGACCACTGGGCTATGAAGAAGATGTTGGCTCATGAATAATAGGAGTAGGCTTGGAATTTTCATAGTTCTTGGCTTGTCTCTGCAAGTTGATCATCTGGTGACATAGGAAAACTATGGCATTTGAGAAATACCCCTCATGTTGAAGGGTACTTGCCATGCCCCCTTGTGGGAGGGAAGGATTTGTCACAACCATGTGTTGATATTAAGGGGGGAAAAGCATGAGTTAGGACAACGAGCTACTGGAGGCCCCTTTTTTGAGCCATATATTGATGAATCTCATCCTTCCTGGGACATTGATGAGTAGGGTCGTCCTCCCCACAAATCATGCAGGGGAACTGACTCTTGTTTTTCTCTTTTGCACCCCCTCTAATTGTTTTAAGTGGGAGAGGTCACTTGCTCAATGTTGTAATTTTTCTTTTTATTCCTCTTCTTCTTTCCTCCAGGTTGTTGAGGATTCTTTGGTTGCATGGATTGCACTGAATTCACCTTGGAGGTTTGAGTAGGGAGCATTTCATTTTGAGGATTAGAGTCAAAAGTGGAGGGGTGTGACGAGATAGACATGTGACCCATCTAGTTAGTTAACTAGCCCAAAAAGGCATGGGAAAAAAAACCCACCACACCATCAACATGGGGTCCTAGGGTTGGCTTCTTAGGATTTTTCAATGGCCTAGGAGCATGCAAGATAAGATCATAAAGAGTGCTCGACCGTGAGTAAATAAAATCCAAGTGTTGGGAACGCATGATGGATTAGTCTTCAGTAGTTTCCCCGACCATATCTACATCTTTGGAAATGGGTGGTAAGAGGGACTTAATGAACCACTCCATTAGGAGTTTGTCAGGAATTTGGGTCTTGATCATCCTACGTCTTCACCTTAACTCATGTATATGATTAAAAATGTGAGTGGTAGTATCTTGTCATAAATATTTAAAGAGCTTAATGTCATGCCTCCAATTTGACACCATTTGCATTGCCAGATGACTCTTTTAACTTGACAAAACCAACCCTTTTTCCCATGATTTTCACTCCTTTCACCATATTTCTGATATAAAGGTCATTTGAGAGTTTGAGAGGTAAATTTGTTGGTTAATCAACGTTTTTCCATTGTTTTTAATGAATTAGGAAGATTAAGAGTTGTTTTTATTACTAATGATGGTTTCGAATAGTTCAGATCATGTAACAGATATACGGATCTAGTAACCCACTTCCATGTTCAACATACTAGAGTGGTTATAGAAGGAAACCGATCTGTATTTAGGAGTGGAACGACCTGATTAACGTATTGAATACAATAAACACAAAGATATGAAGAACAAAATAGATACCCAGTGAAAAATATCTTCTATTGAATAAATGAAATAAGTTGGAACTGTAAAATTGTAGAACTGAAACACTTGCATGAATGGTGGTAGCTATCTCTAAGAAGAAATGTGGCTTCTAGGCGCATCTGTATGAGTAGAATGATTACAATGAGGCTCCAAAGGCCTTTTTGATATTACTCATGAATTCCAAAACCCTAGACATCCAAAAACATAACCCTAGGAGGAGAAATTCCAAAAGTCATGTCGGCCCCTATGGGTAAGTTGGTGCCTCAACTTCCCAAGGTCGTAACTTTTTCATACGACCTCTGTTTTAGGCGTGTGATAGCCCATTGGAAATATATTTCAGAGAGATACATATTACACCATCAAACTCTAACTCTATCTATAGGTTGACTGTGGTGAGCCAAAAAAATATTGTTTAGGGCTCCAAAACAACCCTGGAAGTACAACAAGATGTGTTGACATGAAAGCATACAAAACAAGCTAGTTGGATTAGGTGAGAGGCCACCAATATCCACCTAGAAGATGTGTAGGGCTTCAGAGAGCCCCAGAAGTGTAGAACCCATAATTACAAAGAATTACAAAAGAACGTGTTGAACTAAAAACAGACAAGAGGAGCCATTTGGAATAGGTGGGTGGCCACCAATATCCACCTGGATCAATCCTCCCCTCTTAGGAAGAAATGGTCTCCACTACATTGATTCCCCCCATCAGGTGAGGAAAATTCTACTGGATTTGGACCCAGGTGAGCCACTTGGCTTGGTGTAGGAGTTGTCCTGCCTTGAAAACCCGATAAAGCTAAATCCTCTGCTGGCGAGTGCCCTTGACCTGTGTTTCCACTATCTGATCAATGGATGCTTGTTCCATGTAGTCGGGGTTGAGATCTGTTGGTGTCAGTTGTTTTGTGATCTCTGAGGTGTCCAATAATGGTGGAAAATATGACCGAAGGAAGTCCACATTGAGCATTGGGTATAGGCCAAGGAAGGGTGGAGTGTTGAGCTCAAAAGCATTGCTTCCCACAACCTTGGTGATAGTGTAAGGCCCATAGCGAAGTGGGCGGAGATTCTTATGGGTCCATCTGAGACACTCCTTCTACAAATGTAAACAGACTTTGTCTCCAACTTGAAACTGGTGTGGTACCCTGTGTTGATCATGGTGCTTCCTGTACTTAGCATTGGATTTATGAAAAATATCTTGGACCTATTGGTGAATGTACTGAATGCACTCAATGAATCTGGTGGCTTTTTTGGTCTCAGACTGAACATGGGAAGAGTTTGTTTCTGTGGTGGCAAGAGGTAGTGCAACATCAATTGGACCCAATAGTTGGAATCCCAGCCCCACCTGAAATGGGCTATGGTCAGTGGAACTATGGAGAGCCTTGTTGTAACTGTGATAAGCATAGGGGAAACTCGCATCCCATGTACATGGATGCTTAGAGTTGTACATGCACAGGATGTTCACAATCATCTGATTAATGACCTATATTTGGCCGTCTATTTGGGGGTGGAAAGTAGTGGATTTAGTGAGCTTGGTGTCCAACATTGACCATAGGCTCGACCAAAATGTGTTGAGGAACCTACTTTCTCGGTCAAAGATGATGGTTTGTGGTATCCCACAATGGACCCACACTCATTCAAAGAAGAGCTTGGCAATATCTTCCATTGTGATACTCTTCTTACAGGATGTGAGGATGGCCATCTTCGAAAACCGATAAATGACCACAAATATGCAGTCATTGCCTTGCTTGGCAGACAAAAGGCCAGACATGCAATCCATTGAGATGGATTCCCAAGGATTCTTGCGAGTAGGAAGAGAGGTGTATAAGCCTTGCTTCTTGATGGATAGCTTGGCAATGGCACAGACAATGCAAGATCTGATATACTTGCTGACATCCTGTCGAAGTTTTGGCCAATAAAAATGTTTCTGAAGAACGACCACAGTTTTCTCCACGCAAAAATGTCATGCCATTTGACTATAGTGGGCTTCCCAAATTATCTTTGCACGCTCGCTTGTAGGAACACAGATATGGCTCATATGGCATAATAGTTCGTCTTGAATGTGAAAATCGGTGACAGTCACGCCTGTATCCAAGAGCTGATAGGTGGTGGTGAAGTCTGGATCTTATTGATAAAGTTGGGGCCACTCAGATGCCTCATGTCCATAGGAATGGAGAAAAATGGTGAGTGCATCCACAAGATGTCAATCGAGGCATTCCATGACACGATTTGAGATCCATGTCTTATACTTGATGTTGAGATGGAACTGCTACAAGTAGGTGGATGATCCAGATTTAGGAGCGAAATGAACTGATTAACAAAATGAATACAATAAACATAGAGATAGGAAGAATAACACAAATATCCAGTGAACAATATCTTCTATTAAATAATGAAATAGGATGAAACTGTAAAACTACAGAACTTAAACTTGCTCGAATGGTAGTAGCTATCTTTGAGAAGAGATGTGGTTGCTACGCACATCCGTCTGATAAAAATGGATTAAAATGAGGCTCTAGAGGCCCTTTTCATATTACTCGTGAATTCCAAAACCCTAGACATCCAAAAACCTAACCCTAGAAGGTGAAACACCAAAAGTCATGTGGGCCCTATGGGTAAGTTGGTGTAAGTTGGTACCTCAACTTCCTAGGGTCGTAATTTTTGCATACGACCTCCGTTATAGGAGTGTGATAGCCCATTGGAAAGGTATTTCAGAGAACTACACATTCCTCCATTAGACTTTGACTTTGTCAACATTCTAACTGTGGGGAGTAAAAAAAAACAACATTTAGGGCCCTAAAACAACCCTAGAAGTACAACAAGATGTGCTGACATGAAAACATACAAAATAATCCAGTTGGATTAGGAGAGAGGTCACCCATATCTACCTGGAGAATGTGTGAGGCTTCAGAGAGCCCCAAAAGTGTAGAACTCACAATTATAAAGCAGTACAGAAAGACATGCTAAATAAAAAATGAACATGAGGAGCCATTTGGAATAGGTGGGTGGCCACCAATATCCACCTGGATCAATCCTCCCCCCTTAGGAATCAATGGTCACCATTGCATTGAGTTCCCCCATCAGGTTAGGAAAATTTTGTTGGATTTGGCCCCAGGTGAGCCACTTGCCTTGGTGTAGGAGTTTCCCTACCTTGACAAGCCGATAAAGTTGGATCCCCTGCTGGCGAGTGCCCTTGATCTGTGTGTCCACTATCTGATCGGTGGATGCTTGTTCCATGCAATCAAGGTTGAGCTCTGTTGGTGTGAAATGTTCAATGATCTCAGAGGTGTCCAATAATGGTGGAAAATATGGTCAAAGGAGGTCCACATTGAATACTGGATGCAGAAAAAGGAAGGGTGGAGTGTTGAGCTCAAAAGCATTGCTACCCATAACCTTGGTGATAGTGTAAGGCCCATAACAAAGTGGGCGAAGCTTCCGATGGGGACCAGTGAGACGTTCCTTCTACAAATGTAACCAGACTTTGTCACCAACCTGAAACTGGTGTGGTACATAGTGTTGATCATGGAACTGCTTTTACTTAGCATTGGATTTCTGAAAAATCTCCTAGACCTGTTGGTGGATGTGTTGAATATGCTCAATGAATCTGGTGGATTTGTTGATCGCAGAATGATCAGGTGAAGATTCTTTATTTGCAGTGGAAAGAGGAAGTGAAACATTAATGGGTCCCAAGGGTTGGAATCCCAGACCCACCTGAAATGGACTATGGCCAGTGGAGCTATGGAGAGACATGTTGTACTTGTGTTGGACATATGGGAGACTCTCGTCCCATGTACGAGTATGCTTATAATTGTACATGCGCAAGATGTGCACAATCATTCGATTGACGACATCGGTTTGGCCATCGGTTTGGGGGTGGAAAGTAGTGGATTTTTTGAGTTTGGTGTCCAACAAAGACCAGATACTCGACCAAAAGGTGCTGAGGAACCTGATTTCTCAGTCGAAGATGATGTTCTGTGGTATCCCAAAGTGGACCCAAACTCGTTCAAAAAATATCTTGGAAGTGTCTTCCGCTATGAAATTCTTCTTACAAGCAGTGAGGATGGAAACCGATCAACGACCACAAACACACAATCATTTTCATGCTTGGTGGATGACAAACGAGACATGTAATCCATGGAGTTGGACTCCCACGACTTCTTGGGAATAGGAAGAGGGGTGTATAAGCCTTGCTTCTTGATGTATATCTTGGAAATGGCACAGGAAGTGAAAGATATGATATACTTGCTGACATCCTGTCGAAGTTTTGGCCAATAAAAATGTTTCTGAAGAATGACCACAATTTTCTCTATGCCAAAATGTCCTGCCACCCGATTGTAGTGGGCTTCCAAAATCAGATTTGCACGCTCTCTTGTAGGAACATAGAGATGGCCTAGGTGGCATAAGAGTCCATCCTGAATGTGAAAATTAGTGGCAGTGGCACCTGTACCCAAAAGTTGATATACGATGGCGAAGTCCAGATCTTGTTGCTAAAGTTGGGGCCACTCCAATGTTTCATGTCCATAGGAATGGAGCACAGTGGTGAGTGCAGCCACAGGAGACCGACTAAGGTAGTTAGTGACACGATTGTAGATACCTGTCTTATACTTGATGTTGAGATGGAACTACTGTAGGTAGGTGGACCACTTCTGATATCATTCGTTCTGCAATTTCCCCTGTGTCTATATGAACTGCAGAGGCTTGTGATTAGTGTGTATGATCATCTCTTTCCCAAGAATGTAATGTTTCCATTGATGGCAGGCTTGCACAATGGAATACATTTCCTTGTCATAGGTGGGGTATTTACGGATAGTATCAGAGAGTGTCTCACTATGGTATGCCAATGGATGCCCGTGCTGAGTGAGAACTATGCCCACAACATAGTCAGATGCATCATTCTCAATCTTGAATGGATTTTGTAGATCGGGCAAGGAGAGTACTTGAGATGAGCACAACCGATGTTTCAGATCATTGAATGCTCATTGTTTCTCCTCCCCTCACATGAACTTGGCCCTACCACTGCCCTTGGTCACCTCGTTGAGAGCCTATGCAATATGGGAGAATCCCAACATGAATCGTCGGTAGAAATTTGCTAGTCCCAAGAAGCTATGAATATCGGTCAATGTGGTCGGGGCTGGCTAGTCACAGATGACTTGGATCTTAGCTTGATCAACATGTACCCCATGCTCATCAACAATGTAGCCTAGGTATTGGACCCTATTCATGCCAAAAGAGCATTTTTCCAAGTTGGCATAAAGCTTGTGTTGTCACAGAGTGCTCAAAACCTGTTGAATATGTCGCATGTTCTCCTCCCATGTTTTGTTGAAGATGAGGATGTCATCCAAATATATGACCACAAAGGAGTTGGTGAAGGGTATCAATACATCGTCCATTAACCTCATGAAAGTGGATGGTGCATTTGTTAATCTAGAGGGCATGACCATCCATTCAAAGAGACCGTCTTTATATTTGAAGGTTGTCTTCCATACAACAGTTGGTTCGATGGGAACCTGGTGGTAGCCAGACTTTAGGTCAATTTTGTTGAAGAACTTTTCCCCCTTGAGCTGTCAAGAAGGTCATCAATCCTAGGAATTGGTGATCCAAAATGGAAGGAATTATTAACAAATTGACATTAACAAGATGCTCATGACTGATTAAAGATTTCATCCATCAATAACCATGCTCCAAATAAGAGAAGTTAACAACAATAAGAAAAACAAAAAGAAAACAATAACTTGATAACAGAGTTCACTAATATGTGGCTACATCTATGGGTCCGCTTCCAAGTGGACGACCTGTTTATTGATCTTCAAATGCTCAAGTTCTCTATACAATGGCTCCTTGCTGTTACAAACAAGCTTTTGATCTATTGTACAAGACCTACTTGTGCAGATGCACACATGCCTCAACAAACTCCTCTCAAAACATGACAAAATGCCCCTCAAAACATGATAAATGGGCCAAAAACTCCAACTCTTCTTTACATTCCCTATATATAAAGTCCCTTCTCAAGCTCAATAAGCTTGATTTATATAGTTTTTAGGATCAGTTGGGGAAGCCCAACTTCACACTAATATCTGGTCTCTTTTTGGGATCAAATCCCGCTCCAAATGGCCAAGAAATCTCCAAAAATGCCCAATCTGGGCCAAAACTATAGGAAAATAACCCACTGTTGTAACAAAAATAAAAATTTTCCCAAAGGGCCTGGGCGTGCCTGCTAAAACAGGGTCACATGGTGAATTGTAATAGGAGTGCACCCCCCAACGAATGCGCCCAACAACCCGGTCACCGCCCCTGAATCTACGGTGGGCAGGTGCTAACAATTTGCCCAAAATATTTGCACCGAGCAGTGGAGACAGGTAGCATCGGTCCTATGGTTATGTGAGATATGCAAATAAATCTGTGGGTTGGGGCTAGGCCCCAACCCCCTTCCGCCTCCGCTTTACATTAAACCCACTTTATATATATATTAATACGGACTTGTAATAACAAGTCCCTCCAATAGCGTGTTGGTAATCCGACCTATCCCTAAGAAATTTCCTCTACCAAAATTTCATTGGGTCGAATCCCATGAAGCTCCAAAAATTTTACCCAACCACCGAATTTTGGGGTGCCATGTGGAAGTCCATGTTTGGGCCACATGGCACCTGTTCATTTGCCCACAAAATGTGCCACTTATCGAAATGAGATTTGGACCACTGTCATCTGCCTAGTCAGCCTACTGCTATGCTGCCACGTGTCTAAATTCTACGTCAGGATGATGTCAGCATTGAATTTTTTTTGCATGTTGACTTGTTGACTTTTTTCTTGCTTGGGAAAATGATCAGAGTGCGATAACTCTCGCATACATCGTCCATTTGTGGAAGTAAATATATGGCCAAAATTAGCGTGACAAGACGGTCTCAATGGATTGGTTTCATCTGATTCCGAGAACTTTCATTTTTGAGCATTTTCTGGACTTGGTGAGCCTCCTGGATCAATTGGGTACTGGTTCCTGACAATGATTTTGTTTAATGCTATGTAATCAATGCAGATTCACCAAGTCTCAGCCTTCTTATGCACCAGTACAATTGAGCTTCCACAAGGGGAGGAGTTGGGTCTGATGTGACCCTTTTGAAGAAGCTCTTGGATTTGACGCCTGATTTCGTCATTTTGCATCAGCTTGCAATGAGAGACTAGTCCATTAGGTCGAGGTGCACCGAGGGTTAGATCAATTGGATGCTTGACTTGGTAGTGCATCGGTACCCCTGTGGTTTAGGAGAAGATGCCTCATTATTCTTCCACGATCCCTTCCACTTGCTTTTGTTGCAAAGAGAGGCTCTGTGTAGAGGCCACGGATGTGATGACGACCTTCTACTTACTATGAGCATGGATCACAAAGAAGATGAACTTCCCAGTCTGTGAAATGACCTTACTTCATTGCCTAGTATATATTAAAGAAATATTAGTAGGTGACGCTACCTTTGGTATCCTGTACAATTGTCTACCTAAAGTAGTAATAACATTGTGGGGTCTAGACTCATACATGGCATGATGCTTCCACAAATTTGGTTGTCCTAAAAGAACATCAAAAAATTCAAGGGGAGCAATATCACACAGTACCTCATCTTTGAAAGGCTTGATGTCATAGGGAAGACGACACTGTTTTTTTACACAAATATCTCTTCCTTGGCGAGCCAGTCGATGGTGTAGGGTTGCAGGTGCGGTGTCGTTGGCAGGTCCATATGCTTAACGAGCTCTGCTGAAATCAGGTTCTTCTGACTATCACTATCGAAAATGAAATGAAGCGGTGCCCCCTTTACCCACATTTGTGAGTGAAAGAGGTGTTCCCCTTCCTCTGGTTCTTCTGGTTTGTTTGGTCGGACTTTGGTGTTAGCGATAGTGGCAATGGGTTCAACATCGATAATCCACTTCCCTCCTTCAGGATTTGATTCGGAATCAAAATCGACCTCTGACTTGGAAGCCTTCATCTCAGCCATGAGTAACTTATTGGAGCGACATTCTTCAGTGTTGTGCCAATGGATTTTATGGTAGTCACACCATTTTCCCGTGTCCTACTTTGTTTTCTCATTTCCCTTATATTGTTGCAAATTGGACAGATTGTCCTAAGGGTGAACATCTCGACTTGGTCCCTTGCTGTGTGGGTTTGGGTTGCCTTTTCCCTACTTCAGTTGTGAGGATTTTTCAGATCCAAACTCTCACATCTTCTGCTTAAATTTCTACTCGATCTTGACAGTGTATCTATAATCCGTACCCAATGATGTGATGTCGAGAAAATCCATTTCTGTTTGAATGAATATATGCAAACATTTGTGATATTTGAGCACCAGATGCCGCTCAGAGTATTTGATACCCAATTTTGTGCACAGATTATGGAAAATATTGGTGAAATCGGGTACTGTCTAGTCCCTTTCTTGACGCAGGGTGGTCTGTTTGGTGTATTGGTCCTCGTAGCTTCAAACATGGTAGTATTTTTCTTTAATGGCATCCCAAAAGGAATCCCATGTAGGGGAAACCAAAAATATTGCAGATTCCTCTACGACCTTTTTCTTAGAGTAAGTATCCCACCAGTCCTTAACATGGGGGACGACCTTGAGGAGTGCAAAAGAAATATTTTCCTTGTCGGAAAAATTGTGGATCGAAAAATACCCTTCGAGTAGATTCGACCATTTATCTACAACATATGCATCTATTAGTCCTTCAAATAATTGAATATCAAAATTTACTATACCTTGAAGGGGGTTGCATGTCCACTTGATGAAGATGCTTCTCCCGTGGGCAACCATCGAAGGATCTGCACAAAGTTATCCATCATCTCGTTCCTTTGTTGCACGAGGACTTCCTCGAGCAACATTTTAATAGGATCTCCTACTCCATCATCTTTTCAAAATGAGATTGGACCATTGTCATCTGCCCATTCATCTTGCTACTATGTTTCCACATGTTTCAATGCTACGTCAGCATGACGTCATCATTGACTTTTTTCCTGTTGACTTTTTGCATGTTTGGGAAAATGATCAGAGTGTGATAACTCTTACATACATCATCTGTTTGAGGAAGTAAATATATGGATAGAATCAATGCGATGAGATGATCACAATGGAATTGGTTTCATCTGATTCCAAGAACTTTCATTTTTGAGCATTTTCTGGACCTAGGGAGCCTCCTAGATCATTCCTCCGCACTTGGAAGTTTTTGGACCACCAAAAGTCTAGTATCAGTTGGTAAATAAGTGAGGATACTATTTCATCACCTTTTCGATCTCCATACACTTGGCCTGACTTGGATTTGTGCCCTTCAATCCCACTCGAAGATACTCCACATCGCCCCTGCGAGAAGTATGGACTCTTTTGTCCAAAATGGCGTCTTCCTGCAACTCATTCATATATTCAGGAGAAAAATATTCTATGTTAGGAATATGAACATTCTCTCCTTGATCCTCGATCAAAGGAGGCTCATACAATCTCAATTTTTCCACATTTTCAATTGAATAAATTTGCATATATGGAGGCAATTCTAACCAGAAAGCATTAGTACCAATCTTGTCTAAAATTTTGAAAGGACCATAACGAATTGGTTTAATATTTTTACCTTCTCCTTATATCCTTTCCTTGTTGATGTATAACCAAAGTTGATCTCCTACTTTGAACTGATGATCAACTTGATGCATATCATTCCTCACCTTGTACTTAGCTTGGATTTTCTCCAATTGTTCTTGTACCGCCTGATGAATCAACTGGACCCGTTCAATGAAATTTGTAGCCTTGTCCAAATCATTGTGTCCTTCTGTTGTAATGTATTTCCTAGAGACAAAATCCAAAGGATATTTTGGCAAGTACCCCAAACATGTTTCAAATGAATATCTTTGAGTAGAAGAATGCTTGTCTCGATTGTACACATGTTGTACATAACACAAATGTTCATCCCAAATCTTAGGATGTTTGTTGCAATATGCCCGAAGTAGATGCACTACTGTCATGTTCACCACCTCTGTCTTCCTGTCCACCTATGGATGAAATGTTGTGCTCTTCTTTATCCTGGTTTCCATAATTTCCCACAAGATTGACCAAATTTTCCCCATGAACCTGGAGTCTCGATCAGATACAATAGAAGTAGGTAACCCAAAATGAAACCATACATTTTCAAAGAAAATTTGAGTTGTTTGTTCAGTTGTGACTTTCTTTTTACAAGGAATTAGAACACACATCTTGTTGAACCTATCCACAACTATATGCAGGTAATCATGACCTTTTCTAAACAAAGGAAACCCCCCCACAAAATCCATAGATACACTTTCCCATGGTCTAGAAGGAATAGGAAGTGGAGTGTACAATCCTAGCTTTATGTTACTTAGTTTTCTTATTGCACACAAAGTACATCCTTTTACATACTTAGACACATTTTCATGCATTCAAGGCCAATAAAAAAATATTTGTAACTGAGCAATTGTTTTGTCTACACCAAAATGTCCTTCTATAAGAGAAGTGTGTGCCTCCCTGATTACATGGACTCTTTCACTTTCTGGAATACATAATTTTCCCAAATGATACAAAAGTTTGTCTTTAATATGATAATTCAATTCTTTTGTTCTTTTACTATGACTTAAAGTTCCATAGACTTCCTTAAAATCTTTGTACTCAACATATTGTTCAATGTAACTTTCATGAGTACTTGAATTGTGCTTAAGGATTGTTGCAATTGTACTAGGAGGCCTAGATAACATATCAACAACTTTATTATGAATTCCCTTTTTATATCTGATGACCAAATGAAATTTCTATAAAAACCCTATCCATCTAAAATTCCTTGATTGTTGTAGCTTAGTTTGTGATTGTAGATATTGTAATGGTTGATGATCAATATGTATTATTGTTTCTTTCCCATTAAGTAATGTTTCCACTTTTTAACACTTTGTACTAGAGCGTACAATTCTTTATCATAGGTTGGATAGTTAATTATTGTTGTAGTGAAGGTCTCGGAATGATAGAATATGGGATTTCGGTGTTGCATCAGCACTGCCCCCATGGCATAGTCACTTGCATCGGTTTCAATTTCAAAATACTGTTGGAGACCTGGCAATGTCGGAACAGGAGCTGTACTAATCTTTACTTTCAAATTAGCGAAAGCCTTTTATTGGCTTCCTCCCCATTGGAATCCTCTTTTCACACTTGTCAATGCATGTAAATGTGTTGCAATTAGAGAGAATTTTGCAGTAAAATCCCTCCAATACTGTGTTGCCCCCATGAAGCTTCTTACTTCAGTTACATTTGTAGGCTTTGGCCAATTACCTCAAATTTAGAGGGATCAATCTTAATCTCTCCACCCCCTACAATGTAACCCAAATATACAAGAGATGTTTTTCCAAATTCACATTTTGACAACTTTACAAAACGTTTCTCTCTTTGCAACACTAAGAGTATCTGCCTAACATGTTGGACATGCTCTTCCCTGGTCCTACTGGAAATAAGAATATCATCTAAGTAGACTATTACAAATTCATCAATGAATGGCATGAATACATCATTCATAACCCGCATAAAAGTAGCAGGTGCATTAGTAAGCCCAAATGGCATCACTAACCATTCAAATAATCCTTGTTTTGTTTTAAAATAATTTTTCCATATATCCTGTTCAGCAACCCTGATCTGATGGTAACCACTTCTTAAGTCTAACTTAGTAAAATAAACCACATGTTTCAATTGATCTAATAAATCATCAATGTGAGGCAAAGGGTAACGATTTTTTATCGTGATCTTGTTCAAGGCTCGAAAATCCACGCACATGCGCCATGTGCCATATTTTTTTGGCACCAGGATGATAGGTGACCCACATAGAGAAGCACTTGGTCTGATGTCCCCTTGTTCAACAAGCTCTTGTACCTGTTTCTTTATCTCTGCATTTTCCAAAACTGATAACTTGTACATTCCAATGTTAGGAATAGGAACATCATGTTGCAACTGTATCTCATGTTCAACTTGTATCTTTGGAGGTAATCCTTTCAGGACTTGAAATATCTTATCATATTCAGAAACAATTCTAACTAAATCATCTTTCAATTTTGTATCACGATCTTTGAAAGTATCAATTCCGACAGTGTCTTTAGCTTTTACAACCATTAGTAAATATCTCTTACTGACATTTACAATTCTCTTCATTTGCCCTGAGTTGATTAGTGATAGATTCAATTTCTTTTGATGAGCTCTTACAATATATTTTTTTCCATCTTTAGTTAATTGATACTTATTGTCTTCAAGATAGAATATTTCCTTTCTATCATACAAGTATGGACTCCCAAGTACAATACCACATATATCTAGTGGAACCACATCCAACTCAACCTCATCTATAATCTGTGAACTGATATTAAACTTTCGGACACATTGTCTATCCACTTGCAATTGATTATCATTATGAATCCATCCTAAAGGATATGGTTTCTTATGAGGATTAGTGATTAATCCCAACTTTTTAACAATTGTCTCTGATATCAAATTTACTTATGAGCCACTGTCAAATAGAGTATCAATTTTTGTATGATTGGAAATTACTCTTATATGAAAAAGTTTTGTTTGTTTTACCTCATGAACTTCATTATCAACTTTTAAAGACTGAATTGAAGAACTTGTACTAGCTTCATAATTTTTACCTTTGATTCCCGTGACTTTGACCTTGGTCTCATCTCTTGAATCGGACCCCAAATCTGTTTGAGCTGTTGCAGTCGTCTTTGGCTTCCCTTTATTCCCGAAACTTGTTGGTTTCAATTATGGGTGAAGGATCCAACAATGATCTTCACTATGGCCTTCTTTCTTACAATGAGTGCATGTAGGTTTATCCTTCTTCACTGTATTATTTTTCTTCCCTTTGAACTTCTCTTTACCCTTGCCTTTGAATTTTCCTTCAGTAGGTTTAAATGGTTTTACAAAATCAACATTTACATTCTTGCCTCTAGATTCAATATGAGTCGCTTGCACACACACCTCATCTAAACTAGTTGGATTAAACATAATAATGGTATGTCACAAATAACTATGCAAACCACCTATATACTTAAGAAATGTCTCTTGAGTATCCAATGGTATTCCCAACAATAAAGCTCTTTTTTGAAACTCCTATGTATAACTTTGAACAATTTGTCCTTTTAACTATCTATAGTTCTGCCATGACATAATAGCTTGTTGCATGTAAGCTAGAGGACAAAATTGCTTTCGTAAAGAGGATGTAAAATCAAACCATGAAGAGGGAATCTTACCAAACTTTTTAAGATCCTATTTTGTCCTACTTTCCCACCACACAAGGGTGATTCCTCCCATCTTGAGACTAGTAATTTGGATCATAGTCTCCTCATCTATGATTTTCTGTATCCTACAATATACTTCAATTTTTCTTATCCAATTATCTAACTTTTTCACATTTAGTTCTCCATCATACAAAGGAAACTCAAACTTAACATCAAGTTTTAACAAAGGCATATTAGACTTATGCTTATGTGTTTGTTTTTGTATGGTAGATGTTGTAGAATGAGAACTAGAATTTGAAGTAGAACTTGAAGAAGAAGGAGAAGATGGTGGTGAAGGTGGTGTAGGAGGAGGCTTTGAAGATTCTCCTTTCCCTTCATTAAAATTTCTCCCAAAAATGGTTTCTTTCTCTCCAAGAAATCATCATATAACACTTTGACCATTTCTAACATGGATAAAAATGCATCTTTGAGCTTCTTGGTTCATGGAGAAGTTTCTCCATCTGAAGCCATTATTTTTTTCCTCAAAACTCATTCTATCTCGGGACTGAATTCAACCAATGATCCATCTCCTCTCTGATATTTGGATCTTGTGAGCATCCAATCCTGCACTTGTTAAACCTTCCAAAACAACCAAAAGATCTGATACCAAAATACTTGATCCAAAAATGGAAGGAATTATTAACAAATTAACATTAACAAGATGCTCATGGATGATTAAAGAGTTCATCCATCAATAAACATGCTACAAATAAGAGAATTTAACAGAAATAAGAAAAATATAAATACAACAAGAACTTGATAAGGGAGTTCACCAATATGTGGCTACGTCTCTGGGTTCGCTTCCAAGTGGAGCACCTCTTTATTGATCTTCAAATTCTCAAGTTCTATTTACAATGGCTCCTTGTTGTTATAAATAGGCTTCTGATCTACTATAAAAGACCTCCTTGTGCAGATGCACACATGCCTCAACAAAATCCTCTCAAAACATGACAAAATGCCCCTCAAAACATGAGAAATGAGCCAAAAACTCGAACTCCTCTTTACATTCCCTGCATACAAAGTCCCTTCTCAAGCTCAATAAGCCTATTTTATATAGTTTTTAGGATTAGTGGGGGAATACCAACTTCCCACATAGATCTGGCCTCTTTTTGTGATCAAATCCCCATCCAAATGGCCAAAAAATCTCCAAAAATGCCTAATCTAGGCCAAAACTATAAGAAAATAACCCACTGTTGTAACAAAAATCAAAATTATCCCAAAGGGCCTGGGTGTATGTGCTAAAACAGGGTCACATTGAAATTAAATGGCCAAGCGCCAGCCCCTAAGGGTTGCGCGTTGGCCCTTAGCCCGTAAGTAAAGGTCACATGGTGAATTGTAATAGGACCGCGCCTCCCAACGAATGCGCCCAACAACTTGGTCACCGCCCCCGAATCTATGGCGGGCAGGTGCTAACCATCCGCCCCAAATATTTTTGTCGAGCAGTGGATATGGATAGCATCGGGCCTATAGTTATGTGAGATATGAAAATAAATCCATGGGCTGGGGTTAGGCCCCAACCTCCTTCCACCTCCACTTTACATTAAACCCACTTTATATATATTAATGCAGACTTGTAATAACAAGTCCCTCCAATAGCATGTTGGTAATCCAACATGTCCCTAAGGAATTTCCTCTACCAAAATTTCATGGGATCGAATCCCATGAAGCTCCAAATATTTTACCCAACCACCGAATGTTGGGGTGCCATGTGACAGCCCACGTCTGGGCCACGTGGCACCTGTTCATTTACCCACAAAATGTGCCACTTGTCGAAATGAGATTTGGACCATTGTCATCTACCCAGTCAGCCTACTGCTATGCTACCACGTGTCTCAATGCTACATCAACATGATGACATCATGTTGATGTCAACATTGACTTTTTTTATCTTTTGACCTGTTGACTTTTTTCCTGTTTGGGAAATGATTAGAGTGTGATAACTCTCGCATACAATGTTTGTTTGAGGAAGAAAATATATGGATGGAATCATCACAACAAGCTGGTCGCAATGGAATTGGTTTCATCCGATTCCGAGAACTTTCATTTCTGAGCATTTTCTGGACTTGGGGAGCCTCCTGGATCAATTGGGTATTGGTTCATGACGGTGATTTTGTTTAAGGCTCTGTAATCAATGTAGATTTGCCATGTCTTTTCCTTCTTCTGTACCAGTACAATCAGGCTTCCACAAGGGGAGGAGTTGGGTCTGATGTGCCCCTTTTGAATAAGCTCTTGGATCTGATGCCTGATTTTGTCATTTTTCATCAGCGAGCAACAAGAGACTGGTCCATTAGGTAGAGGTTCATCGTGGGTTAGATCAATTGGATGCCTGACTTGGCAATGCGTCGGTACCCTAGTGGGTGAGGAGAAGATGTCTCAGTATTCTTCCACGATCCTATCCACTTTCTTCTGTTGCAAAGAGAGATTCTGTGTAGAGGCCACAGATGTGGCGACGACCTTCTACTTACTGTGAGAATGGATCACAAAGAAGATGAACTTCTCGGTCTGTGAAATTACCTTACTACATTGCTTGGCATAGATTAAATAAATATCGGTAGGTGACGCTACCTCTGGTATCCTGTACAATTGTCTACCCAAAGTAATAATAACATTGTGGGGTCTAGACTCATACATAGCATGATGCTTCCACAAATTTGGTTGTCCTAAAATAACATCAAAAACTTCAAGGAGAACAATATCACAAAGTACCTCATCTTTGAAAGGCTTGATGTCGTAGGGAAAATGACACTATTGGCTGACACAAATATCTCTTCCTTGGTGAGATAGTCGATGGTGTAGGGCACTAGGTGTGTTGTCGTTGGCAAGTCCAGCCGCTTGACGACCTCTATTGAAATTAGGTTCTTCTGACTACCGCTATCAATAATGAAATGAAGTGGAGTCCCCTTTACCCACATCTATGAGTGAAATAGGTGTTCCCCTTCCTTTGGTTCTTCCATTTCTCTTGGTCAGACTTTGGTGGTAGCGACAGTGGCACTGGGTTCGACATTGATAATCTGCTTCCCTCCTCTGGGATTTGATTCAGAATCATAATTGACCTCTGACTCAGAATCCTTCATCTCGACCACGAGTGACTTCTTGGAGTGACATTCTTCAGTGTTGTGCCAATGGATTTTATGGTACTTACACCATTTTCCCGTGTCCTTCTTCGTCTTCTCATTGCCCTTCTTGTGTTGCAGCTTGGATAGATTATCTTGAGGGAAACCATATCGACTTGGTCCCTTACTGTGTGGGTTGGGATTTCCTGTACCCTGCTTCAGCTGTGAGGATTTTTTATATCCAAACTCTCACGTCTTCTGCTTAAATTTATGCTCAATCTTGACATCGTATCTACAAGTCGTACCCAATGAGGTGATGTCGAGAAACTCCATTTCTATTTGAATTCATCTATGCAAACATCTGTAGTTTTGAAGCACCAGATGTCGCTCAGAGTCTTTGATACCCAATTTGGTGCACGAGGTATGGAAAATTTTGGTGAAATCTGGAATTGTATGGTCCCTTTGTTGATGCAGGGTGGTCCATTTGGTGTACTGGTCCTTGTAGCTTCCAACATAGTAGTATTTTTCTTTAATGGCGTCCCGAAAGGAATACCATGTAGGGGAAACCACAAATATTGCATATTCCTCTACGACCCTTTGCTCATAGTAAGTATCCCACCAATCCTTAACATGGGGGACAACCTTGAGGAGTGCAAAAGTAATCTTTTCCTCGTCAAAAAATTTGTGGATCGAAAAATACCCTTCGAGCAAATTCAACCATTTATCTACAACATCCGCATCTATCAGTCCTTAAAATAATGGAATATCAAAATTTATTGTACTTTGAAGGGGGTTGCATGGCCGCTTGATGAAGATGCTTCTCCTGTGGGTAGTCGTCGAAGGATCTGCGCAAATTTATCCATCATCTCGTTCTTTTGTCACGTGAGGGCTTCCTTGAGAAACATTTTAATAGGATCTCTTGCTCCATTATCTTTATTTTCATCCCTTGTTGGGCTCAATGTGACTAATATTTTAATGGTTTGATTGGTTCGAGTCCCAACTTCTTGTACCCATATCTTGTTGCGGGCATGCATAGAGAAAAAAAAATGAAGAGCAGGCAGCTCTGATACTACTGATCCAGATTTAGGAGTAGAACGAACTGATTAACAGATAGAATACAATAAACACAAATATATGAATAACAACACAGATATCTAGTGAACAACATATTCAATTGAATAAATGAAATAGGCTGAAACTGTAAAACTGTAGAACTAAAACAATTGCTCAAATGGTGGTAGCTATCTCTGAGAAGAGATGTGTCTTATATGCGCATCCATCTGAGTAGAATGATTACAATGATTCTCCAGAGGCCTTTTTGATATTACTAATGAATGCCAAAACCCTGGACATCCAAAAACTTAACCCTAGGAGGTGAAACACCAAAAGTCATGTGGGCCCCTATGGGTAAGTTCATACCTCGACTTCCCGTGGTCGTAACTTTTGTAGACGACCTTCGTTTTAGTCACATGATATCCCATTGGAAAGGTCTTTCAGAGAAGTACACATTATGCCATCAAACTTTGACTTAGTCTATAGTTTGACTATGGCGAGCCAAAAAAACACTATTTAGGGCTCCAAAATGGCCCTGGAAGTACAACAAGATGTGCTGACATGAAAACATACAAAATAAGCCAGTTGGATTAGGTGAGAGGCCACCAGTATCCACCTAGAAGATGTGTAGGGCTTCAGATAGCCCTAGAAGTGTAGAAACCACAATTACAAAGAAGTACAAAAGAATGTGTTGAAACCAAAATGGACAAGAGGAGCCAATTGGAATAGGTGGGTGGACACCAATATCCACCTGGATCAATCATTGATTATATGCAATGTGTAGATATTGCATCGGTAAGGTCGGTGGGACAAACAAATTAGACAGTGAGAGGTGGGTTTTCCCATCTTGGTCCATTGGGGCCTAGGCATAGAGTGGATAGTGATCAACCTTGAAATTGTCAAGAGGGACCATCA
>SNQJ01S0026416.1:26345-38078 GCA_010110895.2 Picea sitchensis | reverse complement strand
TCATATATTGTGCATGGTGTATTGTGGTGTATTGGTGTAACTCTTATACTATTGTTCATTGCTCATTGGATATAATTGAATGGTTTAAGTATAAGTTGAAAAAGGTTTTAAATTGTACTTGATACTGATTCACCCCCTCTCAGCATCAACAGTAAGTACATCACTACATTAGAGGATACTTTTGATCTAACCATGCAACACAAAGTGAAAGTGACTAGGATGTGACTAAGTGATCACCATGATGTTGGATCATGATGAAAAATATGCACCACTAAAGCAACCTCCATTAACATCCCAACCTTTGAAAGGCTATAATGATTAGACCAACCTGCAAAAAACCCATTTTACTTCTCAGACCAACGGTCCAACCTGCACAAAACCCATTTTACTTCTCATACGATATAAAGAGTAACACATAGCAATGGAAATATAAGAACAACTACAAACATGATATATGATCTACATGTTTGTTTCTTCATGTCTTGTTTGAGATTATCCTTTTAATTGCTACATTTATGTATATGCTTTAGAATACAATGATTAAATTTTAGGTTACATGGTAGCTTTATAATTTAATGCTATGTGTTTTCATTTGACAATCCTTAATAAACACATAAATGTATATAGGTATATGATGTGACTAATTACTTGGAGGAGCATCCACGAAGAGATGAAGTGTTGCTCTCAACAGTTAGTATTGAGAGTTTTCTAATGCATTTTCCCTTTTTGTAGTCAATCATAGGGCTAGATGGGAATGTCCAGATCTGGATATGTGCCTTTCAAACTGTTTGGAAAAGAAGTCAATGTCTGTTAGCCTGGTGGCTCTATTTGTTTGGCATATTTGTCTAGAAAGGAACGTGGTTTTATTTGAAGGAAAAGCTCCATCGGTCTACGCGGTTGTGACTAAAATAATGGGAGCATCACCAAATTATGAGGTAAGTTTGGGCACTAAAAATAAAAGAAGAATCAGTCCAGATCTCCCACTTGTGTATCTGGTGGCCTTTTTTGATGGTGCTGCTCAGAATCAAGGGACTTGTAGTGGAGCGGGAGGTATTATCAGAATTTCTTCAAACAAGGTTTTCAAATGGTTTTTCAACTGTGGAAAAGGGACTAACTCAAAGGTAGAGTTATTGGGTACTTGGGTAACCCTTTATTTAGCTGGTCAATTAAAATTCCACAAGATTCAAGTTCTGGGTGACTCAAATATAATTATTGATTGGCTAAATCAAAAAAATGTTTTACAGGTGTCTACTTTAGAAGGCTGGAAACTTAGAATAGCTTCCTTGGTTAAAAGGTTTTCGAATATCCAATTTTTTCATATTTATAGGGAATACAACATGGAAGCGGACTGGCTGTCAAAGAAGGCTCTAATAGCTTTTGAAGGAATCATATCTCTTCAATTATGGACAGAAGCCTTGGTTGGACCTATTATGGGTCTCTCCCTTAGTATCCAAAATAAATCATTCAACTGCGTCGGCTATCTCTTCTCGCCTGAATATGGCATGCATATTTTTCATTGTCACTATTCTAGGAGAATCCCCTGCCATTCCTTTAAGTGTAACTCTCTTCCATTCATCTATGTTGAAGGACATCTCCATTGTTTTATAGTTGGTTGTGATAGGCCCCAAAGTGTTGAGCCACTGCACCCCGAATATGATATTGGTGTCAGGAATGTTTACCACATAAAAGTCTTGTGTTAAGGTGTATCAGCCTAGATTCAAGTTCATTTATGGGATGTACCTGTCACAAGCTATGGTATGCCCCCCTTCTACATCAACCAAGAATCCTTCAAATTCCACGGTAGGTAGATTCCTCCTCTCTACCATGGCTATATCAATAAATTTGTGGGAGGCTCCTCAATCTATCAACATTGTTTCCCTTTTCCCTGCCACTCGTTTTATTCTGAAGGTGTTGAATTTTGGTATTCCACTCATAGAAGCAATGGTGATATTTTTATGGCCTTTGTCTGGGAGTATTGGTGTTTCATGATCCAGTAGGGAATCCTCCTCTTATTTGAGTTTTTCCTGCATAGTATGGATAGCCCCATCATCCTCATCATCTGCCTCCTCCTCACTATCATACACTACCTCAACATAGTGTATTTTCCCCTTGCCTAAACATCTATGTCCTGGCTACCACAGATCCCTGCAAGTGTAACATAGTTGCTTACTCCTTAGATCTCTTCTTGTAGCTTCATCTATCTTCCCTTTCCCTCTGTCCATTGGTCTAGTGTCACAGCCTCTTTGAGCCATGGGTGGCTTAGGTGTGAACCTGTTTTTATTGGCTGCCCCAACTAAATCCCTGGTGTGTTCAATGGAATCAATCAAGGTTAGGGAATTGAAATCCTTAACCCATCCTTTCACTGGTTTTGTCATCCCTTCTATGAAAAACATAAGTAACCTTGATTCTTCCACATCTGGAACCATAACTGATACTCTTTGAAACTCTTCAATAAAGGCCTCGGCTGAACTTGTTTGTTTAAGCTGTGTAAGTTCCTTGAAATGTTGATATCGGTCTCCCTTGTAAAACCTGTCAATAAGCCTTTGAGTGAATTCTTGGTAAGAGATGATGAGTCCATGACCCAAGGTGGTTATTCCATGAAACCACCATACATGTGCCTTCCCCATTAGATACATAGTTTCATATTTGATAGCTTCCCTTTCCTCCATAGGGTTCAATTAGAGGTATGCATCTATATTCTATACCCATGCCGTAACCAGAAGGTGATCTGATCCGTCAAAAGTAGGTGGATCCATTTTCCCAGCTTTTCGTCCAAGTTCACTAGTACCTTTGTAACACTCCTTGGATCTTCTTTTCATCTTCAAGTGGAAGTACTCTCCCATAGAGACTTGTCTCCTAAATCTTGTGCTCATGGTTTTGTATTCTCTCTCTGTTGTTTCCCATTCTTCTCCCAGACTTTCTGAATCTGAGGGATTAACTTCCCTTCTTTGTGTGTTAAGGAAGGTAGGCATGTATGGCATAGGGGTGGTTTTGCCGAGAGTATGAGAAGGAATAAGTTATCCCTCATTGGAGTGGTGCTCCTCCATTTAAACTTTGTGTATGGATTCTTCATGATTCCCATTGCCTCCACGAGATCCACTAGCTTCATGATTTCCACCATACAAGGGTTGGTCTTTGTCATGCCTCTACTCCATCAAAAATTGAGAAAGGATTCCCTAATGTTTATTCGGCTCTTCCAACACTGTTATCATTCTATCTTGTCCCCTCTAAAAATTGGTAAGAGATAAGTGGAGCTCAGACTGTCCCAATGATAAGTGGTTTTTCATTTCGACCAGAGTATGCTGCATGATTTCTTGATTGCTTTGAAGTACCTCTTTCACTGTATGGGCTAATTTATCTGCCAGAAGTTCAGTCTCTTCATATGTAGCATTCTCTATCTCATGTGTCTCTCCCATGATGCCTTCATATTCTTCCTCTTCTGGATTACATGTCACTAGATGGCCCCCATGACCTCTTCTTCTAGTCATCTTGTTACTTTGCACATGCTGGCGAAGGAAAGTCGATCTGATACCACTGTAAAGTTCCCAACCAATTTTTGGTCAAGAACTAAGGTTTTTGTTTGATGTTTGATGTTTTGTTTTGCAGGTTTTTATTACAGAAGGATGTGTTGATGTATTTTTGTTGAGTTTATTACATAGATGACATCAAAACAAGTATGGAACACATGATAACGAAGGAAACACATAAACAGAGATAACAAGATTCAGATATGACCTTTATTTTGATAGAATAAGTGATCTTTATACATAGATCTGCAGATCTGGTACAATATAGAAGATATAGAGATGCTAGGTCTTCATCCACTAAATATAGTTGATTATAAGATTAATTTATTTCCCTTCTTGAATGGATTCCTTCAAATCCCTAATGGTACAACCCTGGATGACTGGATCTAGAGATGGTACGACCCTGGAAGGCTGGATCTATAACTAGTGCGACCCTGACTGGCTAGAAATGATCAATATTTCGGCCTCGTAGTAAATGGCCTCCAAATGCTACCAAAACAACCTCAAACTGTAGATCAGGGGATCTAGAGTAGGAATGATGAAAATTTGAGTGAAAACCCCCAAGGTTACCTTCAAATCTGTGAGTATCCTCAATGGGAGTTGCGCCCTCCTTCAGAAATTTGTCCCAAGCCAAATAAAATAATCCAAGGGAGATACTCTTGGTGTTGATGTTGCAAAAGGGCTCTATGACCCTAGAAATGAACCTCCAATGGTGTAATATTGTAGATCTAGACTCCTCCAAGCAAATCGAGCCTTTTCTCTTCCAAGGATGCTCCCTAATGTTGGAAACCCTTCAGATCTATACACCAAACTCCAAGTGTTATTTATTGAATACATGTGACTGGATTAGAATGGTGAGGGAGGGATCTTTTCACCTCCTTGGCAAAGCTTGAACTAGGAACAAAGGAATCCTTCACCTCCTTACTGGTTTCTAGGGTTTGTTTACTCAAAACCCTCAAAACGTAAGTTGTCTAGCTCAAGAGTGTAGAGTGCAAAATGAATAATGAGAATTGAATGCTAAGAGGTCCGCCCTTCACTTTCTTTTATACCTCTTTTTTCTAATTTTCCATTGAGTTTCTTTTTCCCACTTGCTAAGGTTTTGTAATTTAATCTTCCTTAGTCTTTTACCAAAGTCACTTTAATAATATAACCTTAGATATCTTAAGCAACAAAACCACATTGCCTTCCCCTTACTTGTCTTGGACTATAGTCTAGAGGGGTAGCTAGACTACTACGTCCATAAGCTCTTGTGTCAATAAGAAGGGGATATTACATCGGCTTAGAAGAGAGTGTGTGTGTAAAGAGTGAGGATAGGTCTCTTTTATGGTTTTGGTAGGTAGGTTAGGGATACCATATTAGTCCTAACTTTAGGGTTATGTTTAAAACCTAATAATTAAATAATTTAAACCAATAATATTTAATAACATAAAATATTAATTGTTAAATCATAAAAGTCAACAAGAAAAAAGAAAGTCAAGGAGAGTGGATCCAAAGTCAAGGTGGCTAACTTTCTTTAGGAAGAAGAAAATAACCAAACCAAAAACCCACACAACAATTAAGGGGGACGTAACTCAAGCAAGGGGGGTTTCAAGACAAAGTCAACAAGGTAAGTTCTTCTTTAATGACAAAATGTCCACATGAGCCTCATGATATAACTTATAAGATTTTATCATCCCATCATACGAGGAAGATCAATGATGTGATCATGCCCTTCTTCTTAACCGCTCCTAGGTCTCGTGGACCATCCCGAGAGAGAAGAGGGTCACACATTATCTCAGCCTGGTATGTAACCAAGAAACAAAATAAAAGAAGAAAACGTAAATATCCAATGGGTTTCCTTCTCTTTTATATGGCCCTAAACAAAACCCATTTTTACATAGATTCTTCAAGGAGAAATGGAACTAAGTGGATTGGACTCAAATTTCATTTTCCACTAATTTTAAAATTAACAATTTAGATTTACCTTCAACCTGGAGCAACAACATTCAACATCAATCAACAACAACCAATGAACCTTGTGTTAATCATAATGACTCTTACCTTCTTTTGTTAATCATAATCAAGCCTGTCCATGTACATGGACAGGGCCGAATTCGAGCCTGTCCCTGTACATGGACATGGCCGAATTCGGGCTTGTCCCTGTACAGAGACAGGGATAGGGCCAAATTTGACCCTGTCCATGTATAGGGACATGCCTGAATTCGGCCCTGTCCATGTACATGAACATGGTCGAATTCGATCATGTCCCTGTACATGGACATGGTCGAATTCAGCCTTGTCTGCTTCCTAAAACACAAAACATAAGAATAAATTAAATTTTAATTAATTGAGGAAAGGTTTTGGTGGTTACCTGGAACTTGAAGCAGCAGCAAGCAACATGTTGGTTGATCTATTGATTACAAACAAAGTGTACTATACTAGTATGATTAGGATAGTGTGTGTATTCAATTAGTGTTATCAAGTTGGTTAGTCTTATACCCTATGTAGAAGCTTTACCTATTTAGTTACATAACCAGTATGAACCAATGTTATTAGTTATGGTAAGTGAATCTCATCAAGTTACATGGTGTTGATCCTTGTTGAAATTGTAATCATAGTAACAAGCTACTGACCTATCCTAACATGATATCAACTAAGTGTACTCATACTAGTAGCATGCTTAGTTATTGAATACAAAGTACTGGTTTGATTACACTTAGATCTATATGATTTCCATGACCAAACATGGAGAGTATAAGAGTTGTATTCCAATAGTAATGGTTATTATACTTCACTAATATCAATGGTATTTGATCATGTGTTTAAGCTATTATGAATATAAGGTAAGCTTACTAGTATCCAAGGATCATGTATACAACATGGCTTATCACTCTTAAGCTATAACAAGTAGTTACACATCTTCTTAATGGGATTATTACTCTTCTTAGTAATGTATAATATGTAACCAACTTCTCTTTGTAATGAATAAAGAATCATTAAACAAAGTCACTCTAATTATGCAAGTATGGTTAGGTTTTATCAATATTACAACTATTTTTGTTATTACATCATATCAAGTTAATGGAAACAATACTGTATTGGAATAGAGACCAATGGTATTCACGGTTAAACATAGCTTACTTATATAAACATCACATACTAGTTAGAGCTTTGTAACGTGTAACAAGAGGTGTTAGTAATATGTAATAAGAGTAATAGATCCATCATATTCATTACTGTATTGGTTACACTTGGCATTACTTATACAGATAGCATCATATTACATTGCTTAATCATGGTATTACTACTAGTGTGACATATTAAGCCGAGTAAAACTTAACCCTTATAACCAGCTTGGGGATACTTATGCCCTATGATATAAAGGTAATGTGGTTTGATTCAATATGGACATATAGTAACAAAAGGGTAGTAATATTGAGCTTAGTTAGTATAGGTAAGTTGTATGTGATAAGCTTATATACC
This sequence comes from Picea sitchensis, assembly GCA_010110895.2. Classification (NCBI taxonomy): domain Eukaryota; kingdom Viridiplantae; phylum Streptophyta; class Pinopsida; order Pinales; family Pinaceae; genus Picea; species Picea sitchensis. The sequence goes on along the minus strand of SNQJ01S0026416.1, from coordinate 31,089 downwards.
TTAATGTGTAATATAGCATTACTATAATGTTTGGAATATAAATACCTATGGAAATCAAAGGGAAATTATAGTTATAATGGTAACAATTGACCGATATTAACCTTATACTAGTAATACAATTGATTACACTAATTTATTTAGTAAGCTCTTATGTAACATGGATACTAGTATCATCACCATTACTTATATCAAATATACACGTAATTCGGGCATGTCCCTGTACATGGACAAGGTCGAATTCGGGCATGTCCCTGTACGTGGATAGGGTCGAATTTAGGCATGTCCATGTACAGGGACAGGGTTGAATTTGGCCTTGTCCACCTCTTAAAACACAAAACATAAGATAAAATGGGTATCTAGTAAAAATAGGGATTTCTTTTATTGGAAAGATATATTGCGAGGGGGGTCCAACGCAAGGATTTTTGGAGGTATATATTAACATCTAGTGAAATTGAGGGTATTCTTTAATATCTCACGAATGAAGGTGTTATGTCACAGGTTCACAAAGTGAAGACCTCATGTTGCCTCATCTGTTATGCTTCAATATCCCACTCTTAGATGCTTTGCTCAACTATGGAACAATAACAATACCAAAATAATGGAACCCCTTCCTTTCCTAGCAAGCCAATATTTAGCATAACCTAATAGTCATCTAAGGTTATGGTTAGGGTTTTTGCATGTCTCAACCCACAATTAATGTTAGGGTTTTGGACCCTCAAGAATCTTCTTGAATGTATACACATGACTAGCCCCACATGTGTGAGTTGTGAGGGTTGGTGTGACATCAACTCAATACCATGGTGGTCAACATGGTAGGTCAACCATGGGGTCTTCACTTAGTGAACTTGTGACATAACACGTGCATTCGTGGGATATTAAAGAATACTCCTAATTTCACTAGATATTGATAAATACCTCCCAAAATCCTTTTATTGTACCCCGAAAATACATATTTCCAATAATTAAAAAAACTCTTTTTACTAGACACCCCTTTTTATACCCTCGAATACCTATAAAACCCTAGATACCCTGCATGCCCACAATAACTAGAACATATTGACATTATTTTTCACAATTTTAAAACCCCCTTTATGAATGAACGTGATAAGAAACTAGTCAACAAGGTGAATCCCTCATGAGCTCAAGTTGCAGGAAGGATAACTTCTACATGCAAACTCTGACTGAGGTGATTTTCACCCATTGGAAACATTTCAGTTTGTAGAACAATGTCGAGGGGCTACGAGCTAAGCTCACAAAGTTTTGTCCCCGAAAAGTGTCACTTGATACCTCATATTAACTCTAGAAGTTTCCATACCGCAAATCACCAAACTGGAACCTACTCCTAAAATGGGTCCTACAAGCCAATTCTTCCAATTTTTCTACCCAAAAATTATCAAGATAAAAGACAAATTATATAATAATCAATTCTCGATCAAATGTTCCATCCTATTAAAACATATATTTATGACCAACTTAATTACAATTGACTTTAGTGGAACATAAGTAGGTCCAGGCCATATTTGTCTACAACTTGAAGAGACTTTGCACATAGGATGACCAATCCCACCCTTGGTCTATATCAACTTACAAGTGCTTTGATTTTCTAAGTAAATGATATTCAAAACGTCTATATCAAACTTACAACTACCTTGATTTTCTAACTGAATGATATACAAAACGACTATATAAGTATGTTCAAGTCTATTAGGTCCTTGAAATCGATACAAAAATCAATTAATTGGTGGATATATAAAAATACGTATGAATTGAATGGAAATCAAAATGGATAGGTAGAAGTATTCTTGAAAGTACTAGATTGATATATGTGCTCCCCATAGTCAAGGCGATGACATTGATGAGGCCGTGTATGAAGTCTAACGAGAACTTTGATGTAATCGGGTAACATAAGTAAGGGTAGTTTGTTGAATGTCCCCACCACGGAGACTTGAATATATAGTCGCTCTACGGTAATTATCCGTGGGCGGATGCGAGAAGACGTGTGGAATTTATGGATGGAAGCCACAACGTTGGTGCCCGTCCGAAATAAAATATGATGGACTTACAAACTTTGGTCAAGCAAAGTACGTTGGCGTATTGACTTGGAAGTCTTCTGCACTGCAATTCCATGCCGTTTGCCTCACGCCCGCTCTCTCGAATTCCATCTTCTTCGGCTTCTTAAAGTGTTTGCAGATCCCTTCTGTTTACTTTGGTGTGTAATTCGCCTCCTCCGTTATGTTGAAGACACCACTCGTTAATTTGTATCTCCTTAAACAGACCAGGAGTGCAGAGCATGAGAATTCGTGTTTTTCTTCTTCCCATTTCAATGCCTCTAACTGTTCAAGTTTTCCTTGTTGCTAAATCTGTTCTTCTCATTCTCCTCTGCTCAACATCATGTCTGGGCAGTCAGTACCAGGATTGTCTTGGAGATAAAAATGCATGTCCGTGCGTTGAATTCAGCTACCCTTTTGGGGAAAAAGGCAGCGGCTGCGGTGACCCTGAGTTTCAGCTGGACTCGCCTGATTCCGACGGCCATCCTCGGCTTAATATCGGTGGACTAACTTAATTACAATTGACTTTAATGCAACATAAGTAAGTCCCTTGGCCAAATTTTCTACAACTTGAAGATACTTTGCACTTAGGATGACCAATCCCACCCTTGGTCTATATCAAGTTACAACTACTTTGATTTTCTAAGTAAATGATATTCAAAACGTCTATATCAACTTACAACTACCTTGTTTTTGTAATTGAATGATATACAAAACGACTATATAAGTATGTTGAAGTCTATTAGGTACTTGAGATCGATAAAAAAAAAAAATCAATTAATTGGTGGATATATAAAAATACGGATGAATTGAATGGAAGTCAAAATGGATAGGTAGTTTTTACATGAACATATCAGCACTTGATGTAATCGGGTAGTTTGTTGACTATCCCCACCACAAAGACTTGAATAAATAGTCGCTCTACGATAATTATCAATGGGCGGATGCGAGAAGACGTGTGGAATTTATGGATGAAAGCCACAACGTTGGTGCCCGTCCGAAAAAAAAATATCCCGGACTTCCAAACTTTGGTGAAGCAAAGGATACGTTGGCGTGTTGACTTGGAAGTCTTCTGCACTGCAATTCCATGCCGTTTGCCTCACGCCCGCTCTCTCGAATTCCATATCTTCAGCTTCTTAATGTGTTTGCAGATCCCTTCTTGTTACTTTGCTGTCATTCGCCTCCTCCGTTATGTTGAAGACACCACTCGTTCATTTTTATCTCCTTAAAGAGAAGAGTGCAGAGCATGAGATATCGTGTTTTTTTTCTTCCAAATTCAATGCCTCTCACTGTTCATCTTTGCCTTGTTGCTGCATCTGTTCTTCTCATCCTCCTCTGCTCAACATCATGTCTTGGCAGTCAGCACCAGGATTGTCTTTCGGATATATATGTATGTCCGGGCGTTAAATTCAGCTACCCTTTTGGGGAAAAAGGCAGCGGCTGCGGCTGCGGTGGCCCTGAGTTTCAGCTATCCTGTAATTCCCACGGCCATCCTCTGCTTAATATCAGTGGAAACGAATATCGCATATTGGAGCAAAAGATGACAAATAATAGCGATCACAAGATGACAATCGTTAGCGACAATCTGTTTTCGCATTGCAATCCTTCAGGGAACTATTCTCAATTCTGGCGGTCCGGCTCTCATTTTCATATCATCGCCGATACATATACCAATGTCACGCTTTGGGGGCAGTGCAATGAAGAAAAGCCGCAATTAAAACATCTTTCGTTATGTGGCGATGATTGGTATTACAATATTCCCACACCACAAGACGGGCCACGTTCCTGTAAAAGGCATATTGAACTACCAATTAGGAGAGAGTATCTGCGAAATTCCCTTGATTTCAATATTGATCAGACTTTGCTATGGCGTGGTTTTGAGATAACATGGCAGGTTGACGCCAACAGATCTCTACGCTGTAAAGATTGTTTCAAGAGCAAAGGCAAGTGTGGTTATAAAATTTCTGAATCGACGACATTTATTTGTTATTGTCCCGATGGCACCTCCTATCCAGACAACCCCGCCCTGCATGGTACGTTTCCTGTTTGCGTTCTCCAAATTTGATTGCAAAGTTCAATGTTTGAATTCTATCCATATAGAAACATATAAATTATGCTCCCTCCATTGGACCGGTACTCTTGAAGCTGGAAATATGTGTGTTTTCCGATCTGTCAAAAATGCATTCTTTTACCAAAAATGGAAATATGTGTGTGGATCTTTGCATTTCATGAAAACAGTCCTTATGACGGCTATACAGGTTATCCAAACCAGACAGCCATTAGAGTAGGTAAATATGATCTCTTCCAATTTTCAAACTTTGTATCTCCGATTTAACGTTAAGATGAATTGAGTCGATTGTGCATTCAGGGCATCCAACGGACATACAATAAAGTCAACAGTTGACTTTATTGCGTGTCCCTTGGATGCTCTGAATGTACAATCGAGATAACGATAATTAAATGCTCGATTACCAATACCAGTACACTTCAATCTGGTAATGTGTCAAGTATGCAAAAACAGTGGATCGTTGTTGTTGCTCATATTAATAGTTATTATGCTGCGCTGCAGGTCGAAAAAACAAGTCTGCGATTGTAATAGGTAAATATGATTTCTTCCTATTTAGAACATAAATCTTCGCTTTAACCTCAGGGTGATTACATGGATATCAATCTGTTCCTTCTACCGCAGGTTGCTC